>JAUIMM010002313.1:0-95394 GCA_031769625.1 Taudactylus pleione | reverse complement strand
ACAAATGTGATCTGAAATGGTTTTTCTCCCATGTTGCGTTTAAGAGAAAACAGAATGTGTTGAAGACCAAGACCCACAAATGTGATGTGAAATGGTTTTTCTCCCATGTTGCGTTTAAGAGAAAACAGCAAATGCACACTTTAGGCCAAAATGCATTGAAACCAATGGAAACAGTAAAATTGCATATTTTGTGATATCTCCTCTAGTAGCAAACACATACAGCTCAAAATTTCACAGAATGTGTTGAAGACCAAGACCCACAAAAGTGATGTGAAATGGTTTTTCTCCCATGTTGCTTTTAAGAGAAAACAGCAAATGCTTGTTTTAGGCCAAAATGCATTGAAACCAATGGAAACGACAAAAGCAAATACTTTGTGATATCTCCTCTTGTAGCAAAGACAGACAGCTCAAAATTTCACAGAATGTGTTGAAGACCAAGACCCACAAATGTGATATGAAATGGTTTTTCTCCCATGTTGCGTTTAAGAGAAAACAGCAAATGCTCGTCTTAGGCCAAAATGCATTGAAACCAATGGAAACAACGAAAGTGCATACTTTGTGATATCTCCTCTTGTAGCAAACACAGACAGCTCAAAATATCACAGAATGTGTTGAAGAAAAAACCCCACAAATGTGCTGTGAAATGGTTTTTCTTCCATGTTGCGTTTAAGAGAAAACAGCAAATGCACATTTTAGGCCAAAATGCATTGAAACCAAAGGAAACAACAAAAGCACATACTTTGTGATATCTCCTCTTGTAGCAAACACAGACAGCTCAAAATTTCACAGAATGTGTTGAAGACCAAGACCCACAAATGTGATGTGAAATGGTTTTTCTCCCATGTTGCGTTTAAGAGAAAACAGCAAATGCTGGTTTTAGGCCAAAATGCATTGAAACCAATGGAAACAACTAAAGTGCATACTTTGTGATATTTCCTCTTGTAGCAAACACAGACAGCTCAAAATTTCACAGAATGTGTTGAAGAACAAGACCCACAAATGTGATGTGAAATGGTTTTTCTCCCATGTTGCGTTTAAGAGAAAACAGAATGTGTTGAAGACCAATACCCACAAATGTGATGTGAAATGGTTTTTCTCCCATGTTGCGTTTAAGAGAAAACAGCAAATGCACACTTTAGGCCAAAATGCATTGAAACCAATGGAAATAGTAAAAGTGCATTTTTTGTGATATCTCCTCTAGTAGCAAACACAGACAGCTCAAAATTTCACAGAATGTGTTGAAGACCAAGACCCACAAATGTGATGTGAAATGGTTTTTCTCCCATGTTGTTTTTAAGAGAAAACAGCAAATGCTTGTTTTAGGCCAAAATGTATTGAAACCAATGGAAACGACGAAAGCAAATACTTTGTGATATCTCCTCTTGTAGCAAACACAGACAGCTCAAAATTTCACAGAATGTGTTGAAGACCAAGACCCACAAATGTGATATGAAATGTTTTTTCTCCCATGTTTCATTTAAGAGAAAACGGCAAATGCTCATTAAAGTCAAAAATGCATTGAAACCAATAGAAACAACAAAAGCACATACTTTGTGATATCTCCTCTTGTAGCAAACAAAGACAGCTCAAAATTTCACAGAAAGTGTTGAAGACCAAGACCCACAAATGAGATGTGAAATGGTTTTTCTCCTTTGTTGCATTTCAGAGAAAACAGCAAATGCACGCTTTAGGCGAAAATGCATTGAAACCAATAGAAAACAAAAGCACATACTTTGTGATATCTCCTCTTGTGACAAACAAAGACAGCTCAAAATGTCACAGAATGTGTTGAAGACCAAGACCCACAAATTTGATGTGAAATGTTTTTTCTCCCATGTTGCATTTAGGAGAAAACAGCAAATGCTCGTTTTAGGCCAAAATGCCATGAAACCAAATGGAAACAATAAAAGCACATACTTTGTGATATCTCCTCTTGTAGAAAACACAGACAGCTCAAAATTTTACAGAATATGTTGAAGACCAAGACCCACAAAGTGATTTGAAATGGTTTTTCTCTCATGTTGCATTTTAGAGAAAACATCAAATGCACGCTTTAGGCCAAAATGCATTGAAACCAATGGAAAACAAAGGCTCATACTTTGTGATATCTTCTCTTGTAGCAAAAAAAGACTGCTCAAAATTTCACAGAATGTGTTGAAGACCAAGACCCACAAATGTGATGTGAAATGGTTTTTCTCCCATGTTGCGTTTAAGAGAAAACAGCAAATGCTTGTTTTAGGCCAAAATGCATTCAAACCAATGGAAATGACAAAAGCAAATACTTTGTGATATCTCCTCTTGTAGCAAACACAGACAGCTCAAAATTTCACAGAATGTGTTGAAGACCAAGACCCACAAATGTGATATGAAATGGTTTTTCTCCCATGTTGCATTTAAGAGAAAACGGCAAATGCTCATTATAGGCAAAAATGCATTGAAACCAATGGAAACAACGAAAGTGCATACTTTGTGATATCTCTTCTTGTAGCAAACACAGACAGCTCAAAATTTCACAGAATGTGTTTAAGACCAAGACCCACAAATGTGCTGTGAAATGGTTTTTCTTCCATTTGCGTTTAAGAGAAAACAGCAAATGCTCGTTTTAGGCCAAAATGCATTGAAACCAATGGAAACAACAAAAGCACATACTTGTGATATCTCCTCTTGCAGCAAAAACAGACAGCTCAAAATGTCACAGAATGTGTTGAAGACCAAGACCCACAAATTTGATGTGAAATGGTTTTTCTCCCATGTTGCATTTAAGAGAAAACAGCAAATGCTGGTTTTAGGCCAAAATGCATTGAAAACAATGGAAACAACAAAAGCGCATACTTTGTGATATCTCCTCTTGTAGCAAACACAGACAGCTCAAAATTCCACAGAATGTGTTGAAGACCAAGACCCACAAATGTGATGTGAAATGGTTTTTCTCCCATGTTGCGTTTAAGAGAAAACAGCAAATGCTGGTTTTAGGCCAAAATGCATTGAAACCAATGGAAACAACTAAAGTGCATACTTTGTGATATTTTCTCTTTTAGCAAACACAGACAGCTCAAAATTTCACAGAATGTGTTGAAGAACAAGACCCACAAATGTGATCTGAAATGGTTTTTATCCCATGTTGCGTTTAAGAGAAAACAGAATGTGTTGAAGACCAAGACCCACAAATGTGATGTGAAATGGTTTTTCTCCCATGTTGCGTTTAAGAGAAAACAGCAAATGCACACTTTAGGCCAAAATGCATTGAAACCAATGGAAACAGTAAAATTGCATATTTTGTGATATCTCCTCTAGTAGCAAACACAGACAGCTCAAAATTTCACAGAATGTGTTGAAGACCAAGACCCACAAAAGTGATGTGAAATGGTTTTTCTCCCATGTTGCTTTTAAGAGAAAACAGCAAATGCTTGTTTTAGGCCAAAATGCATTGAAAACAATGGAAATGACAAAAGCAAATAGTTTGTGATATCTCCTCTTGTAGCAAAGACAGACAGCTCAAAATTTCACAGAATGTGTTGAAGACCAAGACCCACAAATGTGATATGAAATGTTTTTTCTCCCATGTTGCGTTTAAGAGAAAACAGCAAATGCTGGTTTTAGGCCAAAATGCATTGAAACCAATGGAAACAACTAAAGTGCATACTTTGTGATATTTCCTCTTGTAGCAAACACAGACAGCTCAAAATTTCACAGAATGTGTTGAAGAACAAGACCCACAAATGTGATCTGAAATGGTGTTTCTCCCATGTTGCGTTTAAGAGAAAACAGAATGTGTTGAAGACCAAGACCCACAAATGTGATGTGAAATGGTTTTTCTCCCATGTTGCGTTTAAGAGAAAACAGCAAATGCACACTTTAGGCCAAAATGCATTGAAACCAATGGAAACAGTAAAATTGCATATTTTGTGATATCTCCTCTAGTAGCAAACACAGACAGCTCAAAATTTCACAGAATGTGTTGAAGACCAAGACCCACAAAAGTGATGTGAAATGGTTTTTCTCCCATGTTGCTTTTAAGAGAAAACAGCAAATGCTTGTTTTAGGCTAAAATGCATTGAAAACAATGGAAACGACAAAAGCAAATACTTTGTGATATCTCCTCTTGTAGCAAAGACAGACAGCTCAAAATTTCACAGAATGTGTTGAAGACCAAGACCCACAAATGTGATGTGAAATGGTTTTTCTCCCATGTTGCGTTTAAGAGAAAACAGCAAATGCTCATTATAGGCCAAAATGCATTGAAACCAATGGAAACGACAAAAGCGCATACAATGTGATATTTCCTCTTGTAGAAAACAAAGATAGCTCAAAATTTCACAGAATGTGTTGTAGACCAAGACCCACAAATGTGATGTGAAATGTTTATTCTCCCATGTTGCGTTTATGAGAAAACAGCAAATGCTCGTTTTAGGCCAAAATGCATTGAAACCAATAGAAACAACAAAAGCACATACTTTGTGATATCTCCGCTTGTAGCAAACAAAGACAGCTCAAAATTTCACAGAATGTGTTGAAGACCAAGACCCACAAATGTGATGTGAAATGATTTTTCTCCCATGTTGCGTTTAAGAGAAAACTGCAAATGCTCATCTTAGGCCAAAATGCATTGAAACCAATGGAAACAACGAAAGCGCATACTTTGTGATATCTCCTCTTGTAGCAAACACAGACAGCTCGAAATGTCACAGAATGTGTTGAAGACCAAGACCCACAAACTTGATGTGAAATGTTTTTTCTCCCATGTTGCATTTAGGAGAAAACAGCAAATGCTCGTTTTAGGCCAAAATGCCATGAAACCAATGGAAACAATAAAAGCGCATACTTTGTGATATCTCCTATTGTAGAAAACACAGACAGCTCAAAATTTCACAGAATGTGTTGAAGACAAAGACCCACAAAGTGATGTAAAATGGTTTTTCTCTCATGTTGCGTTTAAGAGAAAACAGCAAATCCACGCTTTAGGCCAAAATGCATTGAAACCAATGGAAAACAAAAGCGCAAACTTTGTGATATCTTCTCTTGTAGCAAACGAAGACAGCTCAAAATTTCACCGAATGTGTTGAAGACCAAGACCCACAAATGTGATGTGAAATGGTTTTTCTCCCATGTTGCATTTAAGAGAAAACAGCAAATGCTCATTTTAGGACAAAATGCATCGAAACCAATGGAAACAACAAAAGCGCACACTTTGTGATATCTCCTTTTGTAGCAAACAGACAGCTCAAAATTTCACAGAATGTGTTGAAGACCAAGAATCACAAACGTGATGTGAAATGGTTTTTCTCCCATGTTGCATTTAAGAGAAAACAGCAAATGCTAATTTTAGGCCAAAATGCATTGAAACCAATGGAAACGACAAAAGCAAATGCTTTGTGATATCTCCTCTTGTAGCAAACACAGACAGCTCAAAATTTCACAGAATGTGTTGAAGACCAAGACCCACAAATGTGATGTGAAATGGTTTTTCTCCCATGTTGCGTTTTAAGAGAAAACAGCAAATCCACGCTTTAGGCCAAAATGCATTGAAACCAATGGAAAACAAAAGCGTATACTTTGTGATATCTTCTCTTGTAGCAAACAAAGACAGCTCAAAATTTAACAGAATGTGTTGAAGACCAAGACCCACAAATGTGATGTGAAATGTTTTTTTGTCCCATGTTGCATTTAAGAGAAAACAGCAAATGCTCATTTTAGGCCAAAATGCATTGAAACCAATAGAAAAGAAAAGCGCATACTTTGTGATATCTTTTCTTGTAGCAAACAAAGACAGCTCAAAATTTCACCGAATGTGTTGAAGACCAAGACCCACAAATGTGATGTGAAATGGTTTTTCTCCCATGTTGCATTTAAGAGAAAACAGCAAATGCTCATTTTAGGACAAAATGCATTGAAACCAATGGAAACAACAAAAGCGCACACTTTGTGATATCTCCTTTTGTAGCAAACAGACAGCTCAAAATTTCACAGAATGTGTTGAAGACCAAGAATCACAAACGTGATGTGAAATGGTTTTTCTCCCATGTTGCATTTAAGAGAAAACAGCAAATGCTAATTTTAGGCCAAAATGCATTGAAACCAATGGAAACGACAAAAGCAAATGCTTTGTGATATCTCCTCTTGTAGCAAACACAGACAGCTCAAAATTTCACAGAATGTGTTGAAGACCAAAACCCACAAATGTGATGTGAAATGGTTTTTCTCCCATGTTGCGTTTTAAGAGAAAACAGCAAATCCACGCTTTAGGCCAAAATGCATTGAAACCAATGGAAAACAAAAGCGTATACTTTGTGATATCTTCTCTTGTAGCAAACAAAGACAGCTCAAAATTTCACAGAATGTGTTGAAGACCAAGACCCACAAATGTGATGTGAAATGTTTTTTCTCCCATGTTGCATTTAAGAGAAAACAGCAAATGCTCGTTTTAGGCCAAAATGCATTGAAACCAATAGAAAAGAAAAGCGCATACTTTGTGATATCTTTTCTTGTAGCAAACACAGACAGCTCAAAATTCCACAGAATGTGTTGAAGACCAAGACCCACAAATGTGATGTGAAATGGTTTTTCTCCCATGTTGCGTTTAAGAGAAAACAGCAAATGCAGGTTTTAGGCCAAAATGCATTGAAACCAATGGAAACAACTAAAGTGCATACTTTGTGATATTTCCTCTTGTAGCAAACACAGACAGCTCAAAATTTCACAGAATGTGTTGAAGAACAAGACCCACAAATGTGATCTGAAATGGTTTTTCTCCCATGTTGCGTTTAAGAGAAAACAGAATGTGTTGAAGACCAAGACCCACAAATGTGATGTGAAATGGTTTTTCTCCCATGTTGCGTTTAAGAGAAAACAGCAAATGCACACTTTAGGCCAAAATGCATTGAAACCAATGGAAACAGTAAAATTGCATATTTTGTGATATCTCCTCTAGTAGCAAACACAGACAGCTCAAAATTTCACAGAATGTGTTGAAGACCAAGACCCACAAAAGTGATGTGAAATGGTTTTTCTCCCATGTTGCTTTTAAGAGAAAACAGCAAATGCTTGTTTTAGGCCAAAATGCATTGAAACCAATGGAAACGACAAAAGCAAATACTTTGTGATATCTCCTCTTGTAGCAAAGACAGACAGCTCAAAATTTCACAGAATGTGTTGAAGACCAAGACCCACAAATGTGATATGAAATGGTTTTTCTCCCATGTTGCGTTTAAGAGAAAACAGCAAATGCTCGTATTAGGCCAAAATGCATTGAAACCAATGGAAACAACGAAAGCACATACTTTGTGATATCTCCTCTTGTAGCAAACACAGACAGCTCAAAATTTCACAGAATGTGTTGAGGAACAAGACCCACAAATGTGATCTGAAATGGTTTTTCTCCCATGTTGCGTTTAAGAGAAAACAGAATGTGTTGAAGACCAAGACCCACAAATGTGATGTGAAATGGTTTTTCTCCCATGTTGCGTTTAAGAGAAAACAGCAAATGCACACTTTAGGCCAAAATGCATTGAAACCAATGGAAACAGTAAAATTGCATATTTTGTGATATCTCCTCTAGTAGCAAACACATACAGCTCAAAATTTCACAGAATGTGTTGAAGACCAAGACCCACAAAAGTGATGTGAAATGGTTTTTCTCCCATGTTGCTTTTAAGAGAAAACAGCAAATGCTTGTTTTAGGCCAAAATGCATTGAAACCAATGGAAACGACAAAAGCAAATACTTTGTGATATCTCCTCTTGTAGCAAAGACAGACAGCTCAAAATTTCACAGAATGTGTTGAAGACCAAGACCCACAAATGTGATATGAAATGGTTTTTCTCCCATGTTGCGTTTAAGAGAAAACAGCAAATGCTCGTCTTAGGCCAAAATGCATTGAAACCAATGGAAACAACGAAAGTGCATACTTTGTGATATCTCCTCTTGTAGCAAACACAGACAGCTCAAAATATCACAGAATGTGTTGAAGAAAAAACCCCACAAATGTGCTGTGAAATGGTTTTTCTTCCATTTTGCGTTTAAGAGAAAACAGCAAATGCACATTTTAGGCCAAAATGCATTGAAACCAAAGGAAACAACAAAAGCACATACTTTGTGATATCTCCTCTTGTAGCAAACACAGACAGCTCAAAATTTCACAGAATGTGTTGAAGACCAAGACCCACAAATGTGATGTGAAATGGTTTTTCTCCCATGTTGCGTTTAAGAGAAAACAGCAAATGCTGGTTTTAGGCCAAAATGCATTGAAACCAATGGAAACAACTAAAGTGCATACTTTGTGATATTTCCTCTTGTAGCAAACACAGACAGCTCAAAATTTCACAGAATGTGTTGAAGAACAAGACCCACAAATGTGATGTGAAATGGTTTTTCTCCCATGTTGCGTTTAAGAGAAAACAGAATGTGTTGAAGACCAATACCCACAAATGTGATGTGAAATGGTTTTTCTCCCATGTTGCGTTTAAGAGAAAACAGCAAATGCACACTTTAGGCCAAAATGCATTGAAACCAATGGAAATAGTAAAAGTGCATTTTTTGTGATATCTCCTCTAGTAGCAAACACAGACAGCTCAAAATTTCACAGAATGTGTTGAAGACCAAGACCCACAAATGTGATGTGAAATGGTTTTTCTCCCATGTTGTTTTTAAGAGAAAACAGCAAATGCTTGTTTTAGGCCAAAATGTATTGAAACCAATGGAAACGACGAAAGCAAATACTTTGTGATATCTCCTCTTGTAGCAAACACAGACAGCTCAAAATTTCACAGAATGTGTTGAAGACCAAGACCCACAAATGTGATATGAAATGTTTTTTCTCCCATGTTTCATTTAAGAGAAAACGGCAAATGCTCATTAAAGTCAAAAATGCATTGAAACCAATAGAAACAACAAAAGCACATACTTTGTGATATCTCCTCTTGTAGCAAACAAAGACAGCTCAAAATTTCACAGAAAGTGTTGAAGACCAAGACCCACAAATGAGATGTGAAATGGTTTTTCTCCTTTGTTGCATTTCAGAGAAAACAGCAAATGCACGCTTTAGGCGAAAATGCATTGAAACCAATAGAAAACAAAAGCACATACTTTGTGATATCTCCTCTTGTGACAAACAAAGACAGCTCAAAATGTCACAGAATGTGTTGAAGACCAAGACCCACAAATTTGATGTGAAATGTTTTTTCTCCCATGTTGCATTTAGGAGAAAACAGCAAATGCTCGTTTTAGGCCAAAATGCCATGAAACCAAATGGAAACAATAAAAGCACATACTTTGTGATATCTCCTCTTGTAGAAAACACAGACAGCTCAAAATTTTACAGAATATGTTGAAGACCAAGACCCACAAAGTGATTTGAAATGGTTTTTCTCTCATGTTGCATTTTAGAGAAAACATCAAATGCACGCTTTAGGCCAAAATGCATTGAAACCAATGGAAAACAAAGGCTCATACTTTGTGATATCTTCTCTTGTAGCAAAAAAAGACTGCTCAAAATTTCACAGAATGTGTTGAAGACCAAGACCCACAAATGTGATGTGAAATGGTTTTTCTCCCATGTTGCGTTTAAGAGAAAACAGCAAATGCTTGTTTTAGGCCAAAATGCATTCAAACCAATGGAAATGACAAAAGCAAATACTTTGTGATATCTCCTCTTGTAGCAAACACAGACAGCTCAAAATTTCACAGAATGTGTTGAAGACCAAGACCCACAAATGTGATATGAAATGGTTTTTCTCCCATGTTGCATTTAAGAGAAAACGGCAAATGCTCATTATAGGCAAAAATGCATTGAAACCAATGGAAACAACGAAAGTGCATACTTTGTGATATCTCTTCTTGTAGCAAACACAGACAGCTCAAAATTTCACAGAATGTGTTTAAGACCAAGACCCACAAATGTGCTGTGAAATGGTTTTTCTTCCATTTGCGTTTAAGAGAAAACAGCAAATGCTCGTTTTAGGCCAAAATGCATTGAAACCAATGGAAACAACAAAAGCACATACTTGTGATATCTCCTCTTGCAGCAAAAACAGACAGCTCAAAATGTCACAGAATGTGTTGAAGACCAAGACCCACAAATTTGATGTGAAATGGTTTTTCTCCCATGTTGCATTTAAGAGAAAACAGCAAATGCTGGTTTTAGGCCAAAATGCATTGAAAACAATGGAAACAACAAAAGCGCATACTTTGTGATATCTCCTCTTGTAGCAAACACAGACAGCTCAAAATTCCACAGAATGTGTTGAAGACCAAGACCCACAAATGTGATGTGAAATGGTTTTTCTCCCATGTTGCGTTTAAGAGAAAACAGCAAATGCTGGTTTTAGGCCAAAATGCATTGAAACCAATGGAAACAACTAAAGTGCATACTTTGTGATATTTTCTCTTTTAGCAAACACAGACAGCTCAAAATTTCACAGAATGTGTTGAAGAACAAGACCCACAAATGTGATCTGAAATGGTTTTTATCCCATGTTGCGTTTAAGAGAAAACAGAATGTGTTGAAGACCAAGACCCACAAATGTGATGTGAAATGGTTTTTCTCCCATGTTGCGTTTAAGAGAAAACAGCAAATGCACACTTTAGGCCAAAATGCATTGAAACCAATGGAAACAGTAAAATTGCATATTTTGTGATATCTCCTCTAGTAGCAAACACAGACAGCTCAAAATTTCACAGAATGTGTTGAAGACCAAGACCCACAAAAGTGATGTGAAATGGTTTTTCTCCCATGTTGCTTTTAAGAGAAAACAGCAAATGCTTGTTTTAGGCCAAAATGCATTGAAAACAATGGAAATGACAAAAGCAAATAGTTTGTGATATCTCCTCTTGTAGCAAAGACAGACAGCTCAAAATTTCACAGAATGTGTTGAAGACCAAGACCCACAAATGTGATATGAAATGTTTTTTCTCCCATGTTGCGTTTAAGAGAAAACAGCAAATGCTGGTTTTAGGCCAAAATGCATTGAAACCAATGGAAACAACTAAAGTGCATACTTTGTGATATTTCCTCTTGTAGCAAACACAGACAGCTCAAAATTTCACAGAATGTGTTGAAGAACAAGACCCACAAATGTGATCTGAAATGGTTTTTCTCCCATGTTGCGTTTAAGAGAAAACAGAATGTGTTGAAGACCAAGACCCACAAATGTGATGTGAAATGGTTTTTCTCCCATGTTGCGTTTAAGAGAAAACAGCAAATGCACACTTTAGGCCAAAATGCATTGAAACCAATGGAAACAGTAAAATTGCATATTTTGTGATATCTCCTCTAGTAGCAAACACAGACAGCTCAAAATTTCACAGAATGTGTTGAAGACCAAGACCCACAAAAGTGATGTGAAATGGTTTTTCTCCCATGTTGCTTTTAAGAGAAAACAGCAAATGCTTGTTTTAGGCTAAAATGCATTGAAAACAATGGAAACGACAAAAGCAAAAACTTTGTGATATCTCCTCTTGTAGCAAAGACAGACAGCTCAAAATTTCACAGAATGTGTTGAAGACCAAGACCCACAAATGTGATGTGAAATGGTTTTTCTCCCATGTTGCGTTTAAGAGAAAACAGCAAATGCTCATTATAGGCCAAAATGCATTGAAACCAATGGAAACGACAAAAGCGCATACAATGTGATATTTCCTCTTGTAGAAAACAAAGATAGCTCAAAATTTCACAGAATGTGTTGTAGACCAAGACCCACAAATGTGATGTGAAATGTTTATTCTCCCATGTTGCGTTTATGAGAAAACAGCAAATGCTCGTTTTAGGCCAAAATGCATTGAAACCAATAGAAACAACAAAAGCACATACTTTGTGATATCTCCGCTTGTAGCAAACAAAGACAGCTCAAAATTTCACAGAATGTGTTGAAGACCAAGACCCACAAATGTGATGTGAAATGATTTTTCTCCCATGTTGCGTTTAAGAGAAAACTGCAAATGCTCATCTTAGGCCAAAATGCATTGAAACCAATGGAAACAACGAAAGCGCATACTTTGTGATATCTCCTCTTGTAGCAAACACAGACAGCTCGAAATGTCACAGAATGTGTTGAAGACCAAGACCCACAAACTTGATGTGAAATGTTTTTTCTCCCATGTTGCATTTAGGAGAAAACAGCAAATGCTCGTTTTAGGCCAAAATGCCATGAAACCAATGGAAACAATAAAAGCGCATACTTTGTGATATCTCCTATTGTAGAAAACACAGACAGCTCAAAATTTCACAGAATGTGTTGAAGACAAAGACCCACAAAGTGATGTAAAATGGTTTTTCTCTCATGTTGCGTTTAAGAGAAAACAGCAAATCCACGCTTTAGGCCAAAATGCATTGAAACCAATGGAAAACAAAAGCGCAAACTTTGTGATATCTTCTCTTGTAGCAAACAAAGACAGCTCAAAATTTCACCGAATGTGTTGAAGACCAAGACCCACAAATGTGATGTGAAATGGTTTTTCTCCCATGTTGCATTTAAGAGAAAACAGCAAATGCTCATTTTAGGACAAAATGCATCGAAACCAATGGAAACAACAAAAGCGCACACTTTGTGATATCTCCTTTTGTAGCAAACAGACAGCTCAAAATTTCACAGAATGTGTTGAAGACCAAGAATCACAAACGTGATGTGAAATGGTTTTTCTCCCATGTTGCATTTAAGAGAAAACAGCAAATGCTAATTTTAGGCCAAAATGCATTGAAACCAATGGAAACGACAAAAGCAAATGCTTTGTGATATCTCCTCTTGTAGCAAACACAGACAGCTCAAAATTTCACAGAATGTGTTGAAGACCAAGACCCACAAATGTGATGTGAAATGGTTTTTCTCCCATGTTGCGTTTTAAGAGAAAACAGCAAATCCACGCTTTAGGCCAAAATGCATTGAAACCAATGGAAAACAAAAGCGTATACTTTGTGATATCTTCTCTTGTAGCAAACAAAGACAGCTCAAAATTTAACAGAATGTGTTGAAGACCAAGACCCACAAATGTGATGTGAAATGTTTTTTGTCCCATGTTGCATTTAAGAGAAAACAGCAAATGCTCATTTTAGGCCAAAATGCATTGAAACCAATAGAAAAGAAAAGCGCATACTTTGTGATATCTTTTCTTGTAGCAAACAAAGACAGCTCAAAATGTCACAGAATGTGTTGAAGACCAAGAACCACAAATGTGATGTGAAATCATTTTTCTCCCATGTTGCATTTAATAGAAAACAGCAAATGCTCATTTTAGGCCAAAATGTATTGAAACCTATGGAAAACAAAAGCGCATACTTTGTGATATCTTCTCTTGTAGCAAACACAGACAGCTCAACATTTCACAAATGTTTTGAAGACCAAGGCCCACAAATTTGATGTGAAATGGTTTTTCTCCCATGTTGCATTAAGAGAAAACAGCAAATGATCGTTTTAGGCCAAAAAGCATTGAAACCAATGGAAACGATAAAAGCAAATACTTTGTGATATCTCCTCTTGTAGCAAACACAGACAGCTCAAACTTTCACAGAATGTGTTGAAGACCAAGACCCACAAATGTGATGTGAAATGGTTTTTCTCCCATGTTGCGTTTAAGAGAAAACAGCAAATGCTCATTTTAGGCCAAAATGCATTGAAACCAATGGAAACGACAAAAGCGCATACAATGTGATATTTCCTCTTGTAGCAAACAAAGATAGCTCAAAATTTTACAGAATGTGTTGAAGACCAAGACCCACAAATGTGATGTGAAATGGTTTTTCTTCCATGTTGCGTTTAAGAGAAAACTGCAAATGCTCGTTTTAGGCCAAAATGCATTGAAACCAATGGAAACAACAAAAGCGCATACTTTGTTATATCTCCTCTTGTAGCAAACAGACAGCTCAAAATTTCACAGAATGTGTTGAAGAACAAGACCCATGAATGTGATGTGAAATGGTTTTTCTCCCATGTTGCGTTTAAGAGAAAACAAAATGTATTGAAGACCAAGACCCACAAATGTGATGTGAAATGGTTTTTCTCCCATGTTGCGTTTAAGAGAAAACAGCAAATGCACACTTTAGGCCAAAATGCATTGAAACCAATGGAAACAGTAAAAGTGCATATTTTGTGATATCTACTCTAGTAGAAAACACAGACAGCTCAAAATTTCACAGAATGTGTTGAAGACAAAGACCCACAAATGTGATGTGAAATGGTTTTTCTCCCATGTTGCTTTTAAGAGAAAACAGCAAATGCTTGTTTTAGGCCAAAATGCATTGAAACCAATGGAAACGACAAAAGCAAATACTTTGTGATATCTCCTCTTGTAGCAAACACAGACAGCTCAAAATTTCACAGAATGTGTTGAAGACCAAGACCCACAAATGTGATGTGAAATCATTTTTCTCCCATGTTGCATTTAATAGAAAACAGCAAATGCTCATTTTAGGCCAAAATGTATTGAAACCTATGGAAAACAAAAGCGCATACTTTGTGATATCTTCTCTTGTAGCAAACACAGACAGCTCAACATTTCACAAATGTTTTGAAGACCAAGGCCCACAAATTTGATGTGAAATGGTTTTTCTCCCATGTTGCATTAAGAGAAAACAGCAAATGATCGTTTTAGGCCAAAATGCATTGAAACCAATGGAAACGACAAAAGCAAATACTTTGTGATATCTCCTCTTGTAGCAAACACAGACAGCTCAAACTTTCACAGAATGTGTTGAAGACCAAGACCCACAAATGTGATGTGAAATGGTTTTTCTCCCATGTTGAGTTTAAGAGAAAACAGCAAATGCTCATTTTAGGCCAAAATGCATTGAAACCAATGGAAACGACAAAAGCGCATACAATGTGATATTTCCTCTTGTAGCAAACAAAGATAACTCAAAATTTTACAGAATGTGTTGAAGACCCAGACCCACGTGATGTGAAATGGTTTTTCTTCCATGTTGCGTTTAAGAGAAAACTGCAAATGCTCGTTTTAGGCCAAAATGCATTGAAACCAATGGAAACAACAAAAGCGCATACTTTGTTATATCTCCTCTTGTAGCAAACACAGACAGCTCAAAATTTCACAGAATGTGTTGAAGAACAAGACCCATAAATGTGATGTGAAATGGTTTTTCTCCCATGTTGCGTTTAAGAGAAAACAAAATGTATTGAAGACCAAGACCCACAAATGTGATGTGAAATGGTTTTTCTCCCATGTTGCGTTTAAGAGAAAACAGCAAATGCACACTTTAGGCCAAAATGCATTGAAACCAATGGAAACAGTAAAAGTGCATATTTTGTGATATCTACTCTAGTAGAAAACACAGACAGCTCAAAATTTCACAGAATGTGTTGAAGACAAAGACCCACAAATGTGATGTGAAATGGTTTTTCTCCCATGTTGCTTTTAAGAGAAAACAGCAAATGCTTGTTTTAGGCCAAAATGCATTGAAACCAATGGAAATGACAAAAGCAAATACTTTGTGATATCTCCTCTTGTAGCAAACACAGACAGCTCAAAATTTCACAGAATGTGTTGAAGACCAAGACCCACAAATGTGATATGAAATGTTTTTTCTCCCATGTTGCATTTAAGAGAAAACGGCAAATGCTCATTATAGGCAAAAATGCATTGAAACCAATGTAAACAACAAAAGTGCATACTTTGTGATATCTCCTCTTGTAGCAAGCACAGGCAGCTCAAAATTTCACAGAATGTGTTGAAGACCAAGACCCACAAATGTGATGTGAAATGGTTTTTTTCCCATGTTGCGTTTAAGAGAAAACAGCAAATGCTCGTCTTAGGCCAAAATGCATTGAAACCAATGGAAACAATGAAAGCACATACTTTGTGATATCTCCTCTTGTAGCAAACACAGACAGCTCAAAATTTCACAGAATGTGTTGAAGACCAAGACCCACAAATGTGATGTGAAATGGTTTTTCTCCCATGTTGCGTTTAAGAGAAAACAGCAAATGCTCGTCTTTGGCCAAAATGCATTGAAACCAATGGAAACAATGAAAGCGCATACTTTGTGATATCTCCTCTTGTAGCAAACACAGACAGCTCAAAATTTCACAGAATGTGTTGAAGACCAAGACCCACAAATGTGATGTGAAATGGTTTTTCTCCCATGTTGCGTTTAAGAGAAAACAGCAAATGCTCATTATAGGCCAAAATGCATTGAAACCAATGGAAACGACAAAAGCGCATACAATGTGATATTTCCTCTTGTAGCAAAAAAAGATATCTCAAAATTTCACAGAATGTGTTGTAGACCAAGACCCACAAATGTGATGTGAAATGTTTATTCTCCCATGTTGCGTTTATGAGAAAACAGCAAATGCTCGTTTTAGGCCAAAATGCATTGAAACCAATAGAAACAACAAAAGCACATACTTTGTGATATCTCCGCTTGTAGCAAACAAAGACAGCTCAAAATTTCACAGAATGTGTTGAAGACCAAGACCCACAAATGTGATGTGAAATGGTTTTTCTCCCATGTTGCGTTTAAGAGAAAACAGCAAATGCTCATCTTAGGCCAAAATGCATTGAAACCAATGGAAACAACGAAAGCGCATACTTTGTGATATCTCCTCTTGTAGCAAACACAGACAGCTCAAAATTTCACAGAATGTGTTGAAGACCAAGACCCACAAATGTGATGTGAAATGGTTTTTCTTCCATGTTGCGTTTAAGAGAAAACAGCAAATGCTCGTTTTAGGCCAAAATGCATTGAAACCAATGGAAACAACAAAAGCGCATACTTTGTGATATCTCCTCTTGTAGCAAACACAGACAGCTCAAAATTCCACAGAATGTGTTGAAGACCAAGACCCACAAATGTGATGTGAAATGGTTTTTCTCCCATGTTGCGTTTAAGAGAAAACAGCAGATGCTGGTTTTAGGCCAAAATGCATTGAAACCAATGGAAACAACTAAAGTGCATACTTTGTGATATTTCCTCTTGTAGCAAACATAGACAGCTCAAAATTTCACAGAATGTGTTGAAGACCAAGACCCACAAATGTGATATGAAATGTTTTTTCTCCCATGTTGCGTTTAAGAGAAAACGGCAAATGCTCATTATAGGCAAAAATGCATTGAAACCAATGTAAACAACAAAAGCGCATACTTTGTGATATCTCCTCTTGTAGCAAGCACAGGCAGCTCAAAATTTCACAGAATGTGTTGAAGACCAAGACCCACAAATGTGATGTGAAATGGTTTTTCTCCCATGTTGCGTTTAAGAGAAAACAGCAAATGCTCGTCTTAGGCCAAAATGCATTGAAACCAATGGAAACAATGAAAGCGCATACTTTGTGATATCTCCTCTTGTAGCAAACACAGACAGCTCAAAATTTCACAGAATGTGTTGAAGACCAAGACCCACAAATGTGATGTGAAATGGTATTTCTACCATGTTGCGTTTAAGAGAAAACAGCAAATGCTCGTCTTAGGCCAAAATGCATTGAAACCAATGGAAACAATGAAAGCGCATACTTTGTGATATCTCCTCTTGTAGCAAACACAGACAGCTCAAAATTTCACAGAATGTGTTGAAGACCAAGACCAACAAATGTGATGTGAAATGGTTTTTCTCCCATGTTGCATTTAAGAGAAAACAGCAAATGCTCATTATAGGCCAAAATGCATTGAAACCAATGGAAACGACAAAAGCGCATACAATGTGATATTTCCTCTTGTAGCAAACAAAGATAGCTCAAAATTTCACAGAATGTGTTGTAGACCAAGACCCACAAATGTGATGTAAAATGGTTTTTCTCCCATGTTGCGTTTAAGAGAAAACAGCAAATGCTGGTTTTAGGCCAAAATGCATTGAAACCAATGGAAACAACTAAAGTGCATACTTTGTGATATTTCCTCTTGTAGCAAACACAGACAGCTCAAAATTTCACAGAATGTGTTGAAGAACAAGACCCACAAATGTGATCTGAAATGGTTTTTCTCCCATGTTGCGTTTAAGAGAAAACAGAATGTGTTGAAGACCAAGACCCACAAATGTGATGTGAAATGGTTTTTCTCCCATGTTGCGTTTAAGAGAAAACAGCAAATGCACACTTTAGGCCAAAATGCATTGAAACCAATGGAAACAGTAAAATTGCATATTTTGTGATATCTCCTCTAGTAGCAAACACAGACAGCTCAAAATTTCACAGAATGTGTTGAAGACCAAGACCCACAAAAGTGATGTGAAATGGTTTTTCTCCCATGTTGCTTTTAAGAGAAAACAGCAAATGCTTGTTTTAGGCCAAAATGCATTGAAACCAATGGAAACGACAAAAGCAAATACTTTGTGATATCTCCTCTTGTAGCAAAGACAGACAGCTCAAAATTTCACAGAATGTGTTGAAGACCAAGACCCACAAATGTGATATGAAATGGTTTTTCTCCCATGTTGCGTTTAAGAGAAAACAGCAAATGCTCGTATTAGGCCAAAATGCATTGAAACCAATGGAAACAACGAAAGCACATACTTTGTGATATCTCCTCTTGTAGCAAACACAGACAGCTCAAAATTTCACAGAATGTGTTGAGGAACAAGACCCACAAATGTGATCTGAAATGGTTTTTCTCCCATGTTGCGTTTAAGAGAAAACAGAATGTGTTGAAGACCAAGACCCACAAATGTGATGTGAAATGGTTTTTCTCCCATGTTGCGTTTAAGAGAAAACAGCAAATGCACACTTTACGCCAAAATGCATTGAAACCAATGGAAACAGTAAAATTGCATATTTTGTGATATCTCCTCTAGTAGCAAACACAGACAGCTCAAAATTTCACAGAATGTGTTGAAGACCAAGACCCACAAAAGTGATGTGAAATGGTTTTTCTCCCATGTTGCTTTTAAGAGAAAACAGCAAATGCTTGTTTTAGGCCAAAATGCATTGAAACCAATGGAAACGACAAAAGCAAATACTTTGTGATATCTCCTCTTGTAGCAAAGACAGACAGCTCAAAATTTCACAGAATGTGTTGAAGACCAAGACCCACAAATGTGATATGAAATGGTTTTTCTCCCATGTTGCGTTTAAGAGAAAACAGCAAATGCTCGTCTTAGGCTAAAATGCATTGAAACCAATGGAAACAACGAAAGTGCATACTTTGTGATATCTCCTCTTGTAGCAAACACAGACAGCTCAATATTTCACAGAATGTGTTGAAGAAAAAGACCCACAAATGTGCTGTGAAATGGTTTTTCTTCCATGTTGCATTTAAGAGAAAACAGCAAATGCACATTTTAGGCCAAAATGCATTGAAACCAAAGGAAACAACAAAAGCACATACTTTGTGATATCTCCTCTTGTAGCAAACACAGACAGCTCAAAATTTCACAGAATGTGTTGAAGACCAAGACCCACAAATGTGATGTGAAATGGTTTTTCTCCCATGTTGTGTTTAAGAGAAAACAGCAAATGCTCGTTTTAGGCCAAAATGCATTGAAACCAATAGAAACAACAAAAGCACATACTTTGTGATATCTCCGCTTGTAGCAAACAAAGACAGCTCAAAATTTCACAGAATGTGTTGAAGACCAAGACCCACAAATGTGATGTGAAATGGTTTTTCTCCCATGTTGCGTTTAAGAGAAAACAGCAAATGCTCATCTTAGGCCAAAATGCATTGAAACCAATGGAAACAACGAAAGCGCATACTTTGTGATATCTCCTCTTGTAGCAAACACAGACAGCTCAAAATTTCACAGAATGTGTTGAAGACCAAGACCCACAAATGTGATGTGAAATGGTTTTTCTTCCATGTTGCGTTTAAGAGAAAACAGCAAATGCTCGTTTTAGGCCAAAATGCATTGAAACCAATGGAAACAACAAAAGCGCATACTTTGTGATATCTCCTCTTGTAGCAAACACAGACAGCTCAAAATTCCACAGAATGTGTTGAAGACCAAGACCCACAAATGTGATGTGAAATGGTTTTTCTCCCATGTTGCGTTTAAGAGTAAACAGCAGATGCTGGTTTTAGGCCAAAATGCATTGAAACCAATGGAAACAACTAAAGTGCATACTTTGTGATATTTCCTCTTGTAGCAAACACAGACAGCTCAAAATTTCACAGAATGTGTTGAAGACCAAGACCCACAAATGTGATATGAAATGTTTTTTCTCCCATGTTGCGTTTAAGAGAAAACGGCAAATGCTCATTATAGGCAAAAATGCATTGAAACCAATGTAAACAACAAAAGCGCATACTTTGTGATATCTCCTCTTGTAGCAAGCACAGGCAGCTCAAAATTTCACAGAATGTGTTGAAGACCAAGACCCACAAATGTGATGTGAAATGGTTTTTCTCCCATGTTGCGTTTAAGAGAAAACAGCAAATGCTCGTCTTAGGCCAAAATGCATTGAAACCAATGGAAACAATGAAAGCGCATACTTTGTGATATCTCCTCTTGTAGCAAACACAGACAGCTCAAAATTTCACAGAATGTGTTGAAGACCAAGACCCACAAATGTGATGTGAAATGGTATTTCTCCCATGTTGCGTTTAAGAGAAAACAGCAAATGCTCGTCTTAGGCCAAAATGCATTGAAACCAATGGAAACAATGAAAGCGCATACTTTGTGATATCTCCTCTTGTAGCAAACACAGACAGCTCAAAATTTCACAGAATGTGTTGAAGACCAAGACCAACAAATGTGATGTGAAATGGTTTTTCTCCCATGTTGCATTTAAGAGAAAACAGCAAATGCTCATTATAGGCCAAAATGCATTGAAACCAATGGAAACGACAAAAGCGCATACAATGTGATATTTCCTCTTGTAGCAAACAAAGATAGCTCAAAATTTCACAGAATGTGTTGTAGACCAAGACCCACAAATGTGATGTGAAATGTTTATTCTCCCATGTTGCGTTTATGAGAAAACAGCAAATGCTCGTTTTAGGCCAAAATGCATTGAAACCAATAGAAACAACAAAAGCACATACTTTGTGATATCTCCGCTTGTAGCAAACAAAGACAGCTCAAAATTTCACAGAATGTGTTGAAGACCAAGACCCACAAATGTGATGTGAAATGGTTTTTCTCCCATGTTGCGTTTAAGAGAAAACAGCAAATGCTCATCTTAGACCAAAATGCATTGAAACCAATGGAAACAACTAAAGTGCATACTTTGTGATATTTCCTCTTGTAGCAAACACAGACAGCTCAAAATTTCACAGAATGTGTTGAAGAACAAGACCCACAAATGTGATCTGAAATGGTTTTTCTCCCATGTTGCGTTTAAGAGAAAACAGAATGTGTTGAAGACCAAGACCCACAAATGTGATGTGAAATGGTTTTTCTCCCATGTTGCGTTTAAGAGAAAACAGCAAATGCACACTTTAGGCCAAAATGCATTGAAACCAATGGAAACAGTAAAATTGCATATTTTGTGATATCTCCTCTAGTAGCAAACACAGACAGCTCAAAATTTCACAGAATGTGTTGAAGACCAAGACCCACAAAAGTGATGTGAAATGGTTTTTCTCCCATGTTGCTTTTAAGAGAAAACAGCAAATGCTTGTTTTAGGCCAAAATGCATTGAAACCAATGGAAACGACAAAAGCAAATACTTTGTGATATCTCCTCTTGTAGCAAAGACAGACAGCTCAAAATTTCACAGAATGTGTTGAAGACCAAGACCCACAAATGTGATATGAAATGGTTTTTCTCCCATGTTGCGTTTAAGAGAAAACAGCAAATGCTCGTATTAGGCCAAAATGCATTGAAACCAATGGAAACAACGAAAGCACATACTTTGTGATATCTCCTCTTGTAGCAAACACAGACAGCTCAAAATTTCACAGAATGTGTTGAAGAACAAGACCCACAAATGTGATCTGAAATGGTTTTTCTCCCATGTTGCGTTTAAGAGAAAACAGAATGTGTTGAAGACCAAGACCCACAAATGTGATGTGAAATGGTTTTTCTCCCATGTTGCGTTTAAGAGAAAACAGCAAATGCACACTTTACGCCAAAATGCATTGAAACCAATGGAAACAGTAAAATTGCATATTTTGTGATATCTCCTCTAGTAGCAAACACAGACAGCTCAAAATTTCACAGAATGTGTTGAAGACCAAGACCCACAAAAGTGATGTGAAATGGTTTTTCTCCCATGTTGCTTTTAAGAGAAAACAGCAAATGCTTGTTTTAGGCCAAAATGCATTGAAACCAATGGAAACGACAAAAGCAAATACTTTGTGATATCTCCTCTTGTAGCAAAGACAGACAGCTCAAAATTTCACAGAATGTGTTGAAGACCAAGACCCACAAATGTGATATGAAATGGTTTTTCTCCCATGTTGCGTTTAAGAGAAAACAGCAAATGCTCGTCTTAGGCTAAAATGCATTGAAACCAATGGAAACAACTAAAGTGCATACTTTGTGATATTTCCTCTTGTAGCAAACACAGACAGCTCAAAATTTCACAGAATGTGTTGAAGAACAAGACCCACAAATGTGATGTGAAATGGTTTTTCTCCCATGTTGCGTTTAAGAGAAAACAGAATGTGTTGAAGACCAATACCCACAAATGTGATGTGAAATGGTTTTTCTCCCATGTTGCGTTTAAGAGAAAACAGCAAATGCACACTTTAGGCCAAAATGCATTGAAACCAATGGAAATAGTAAAAGTGCATTTTTTGTGATATCTCCTCTAGTAGCAAACACAGACAGCTCAAAATTTCACAGAATGTGTTGAAGACCAAGACCCACAAATGTGATGTGAAATGGTTTTTCTCCCATGTTGTTTTTAAGAGAAAACAGCAAATGCTTGTTTTAGGCCAAAATGTATTGAAACCAATGGAAACGACAAAAGCAAATACTTTGTGATATCTCCTCTTGTAGCAAACACAGACAGCTCAAAATTTCACAGAATGTGTTGAAGACCAAGACCCACAAATGTGATATGAAATGTTTTTTCTCCCATGTTTCGTTTAAGAGAAAACGGCAAATGCTCATTAAAGTCAAAAATGCATTGAAACCAATAGAAACAACAAAAGCACATACTTTGTGATATCTCCTCTTGTAGCAAACAAAGACAGCTCAAAATTTCACAGAAAGTGTTGAAGACCAAGACCCAGAAATGAGATGTGAAATGGTTTTTCTCCTTTGTTGCATTTCAGAGAAAACAGCAAATGCACGCTTTAGGCGAAAATGCATTGAAACCAATAGAAAACAAAAGCACATACTTTGTGATATCTCCTCTTGTGACAAACAAAGACAGCTCAAAATGTCACAGAATGTGTTGAAGACCAAGACCCACAAATGTGATGTGAAATGGTTTTTCTCCCATGTTGCGTTTAAGAGAAAACAGCAAATGCTTGTTTTAGGCCAAAATGCATTCAAACCAATGGAAATGACAAAAGCAAATACTTTGTGATATCTCCTCTTGTAGCAAACACAGACAGCTCAAAATTTCACAGAATGTGTTGAAGACCAAGACCCACAAATGTGATATGAAATGGTTTTTCTCCCATGTTGCATTTAAGAGAAAACGGCAAATGCTCATTATAGGCAAAAATGCATTGAAACCAATGGAAACAACGAAAGTGCATACTTTGTGATATCTCTTCTTGTAGCAAACACAGACAGCTCAAAATTTCACAGAATGTGTTTAAGACCAAGACCCACAAATGTGCTGTGAAATGGTTTTTCTTCCATTTGCGTTTAAGAGAAAACAGCAAATGCTCGTTTTAGGCCAAAATGCATTGAAACCAATGGAAACAACAAAAGCACATACTTGTGATATCTCCTCTTGCAGCAAAAACAGACAGCTCAAAATGTCACAGAATGTGTTGAAGACCAAGACCCACAAATTTGATGTGAAATGGTTTTTCTCCCATGTTGCATTTAAGAGAAAACAGCAAATGCTGGTTTTAGGCCAAAATGCATTGAAACCAATGGAAACAACAAAAGCGCATACTTTGTGATATCTCCTCTTGTAGCAAACACAGACAGCTCAAAATTCCACAGAATGTGTTGAAGACCAAGACCCACAAATGTGATGTGAAATGGTTTTTCTCCCATGTTGCGTTTAAGAGAAAACAGCAAATGCTGGTTTTAGGCCAAAATGCATTGAAACCAATGGAAACAACTAAAGTGCATACTTTGTGATATTTCCTCTTGTAGCAAACACAGACAGCTCAAAATTTCACAGAATGTGTTGAAGAACAAGACCCACAAATGTGATCTGAAATGGTTTTTCTCCCATGTTGCGTTTAAGAGAAAACAGAATGTGTTGAAGACCAAGACCCACAAATGTGATGTGAAATGGTTTTTCTCCCATGTTGCGTTTAAGAGAAAACAGCAAATGCACACTTTAGGCCAAAATGCATTGAAACCAATGGAAACAGTAAAATTGCATATTTTGTGATATCTCCTCTAGTAGCAAACACAGACAGCTCAAAATTTCACAGAATGTGTTGAAGACCAAGACCCACAAAAGTGATGTGAAATGGTTTTTCTCCCATGTTGCTTTTAAGAGAAAACAGCAAATGCTTGTTTTAAGCCAAAATGCATTGAAAACAATGGAAATGACAAAAGCAAATACTTTGTGATATCTCCTCTTGTAGCAAAGACAGACAGCTCAAAATTTCACAGAATGTGTTGAAGACCAAGACCCACAAATGTGATATGAAATGGTTTTTCTCCCATGTTGCGTTTAAGAGAAAACAGCAAATGCTGGTTTTAGGCCAAAATGCATTGAAACCAATGGAAACAACTAAAGTGCATACTTTGTGATATTTCCTCTTGTAGCAAACACAGACAGCTCAAAATTTCACAGAATGTGTTGAAGAACAAGACCCACAAATGTGATCTGAAATGGTTTTTCTCCCATGTTGCGTTTAAGAGAAAACAGAATGTGTTGAAGACCAAGACCCACAAATGTGATGTGAAATGGTTTTTCTCCCATGTTGCGTTTAAGAGAAAACAGCAAATGCACACTTTAGGCCAAAATGCATTGAAACCAATGGAAACAGTACAATTGCATATTTTGTGATATCTCCTCTAGTAGCAAACACAGACAGCTCAAAATTTCACAGAATGTGTTGAAGACCAAGACCCACAAAAGTGATGTGAAATGGTTTTTCTCCCATGTTGCTTTTAAGAGAAAACAGCAAATGCTTGTTTTAGGCTAAAATGCATTGAAAACAATGGAAACGACAAAAGCAAATACTTTGTGATATCTCCTCTTGTAGCAAAGACAGACAGCTCAAAATTTCACAGAATGTGTTGAAGACCAAGACCCACAAATGTGATGTGAAATGGTTTTTCTCCCATGTTGCGTTTAAGAGAAAACAGCAAATGCTCATTATAGGCCAAAATGCATTGAAACCAATGGAAACGACAAAAGCGCATACAATGTGATATTTCCTCTTGTAGAAAACAAAGATAGCTCAAAATTTCACAGAATGTGTTGAAGACCAAGACCCACAAATGTGATGTGAAATGTTTATTCTCCCATGTTGCGTTTATGAGAAAACAGCAAATGCTCGTTTTAGGCCAAAATGCATTGAAACCAATAGAAACAACAAAAGCACATACTTTGTGATATCTCCGCTTGTAGCAAACAAAGACAGCTCAAAATTTCACAGAATGTGTTGAAGACCAAGACCCACAAATGTGATGTGAAATGATTTTTCTCCCATGTTGCGTTTAAGAGAAAACTGCAAATGCTCATCTTAGGCCAAAATGCATTGAAACCAATGGAAACAACGAAAGCGCATACTTTGTGATATCTCCTCTTGTAGCAAACACAGACAGCTCGAAATGTCACAGAATGTGTTGAAGACCAAGACCCACAAACTTGATGTGAAATGTTTTTTCTCCCATGTTGCATTTAGGAGAAAACAGCAAATGCTCGTTTTAGGCCAAAATGCCATGAAACCAATGGAAACAATAAAAGCGCATACTTTGTGATATCTCCTATTGTAGAAAACACAGACAGCTCAAAATTTCACAGAATGTGTTGAAGACAAAGACCCACAAAGTGATGTAAAATGGTTTTTCTCTCATGTTGCGTTTAAGAGAAAACAGCAAATCCACGCTTTAGGCCAAAATGCATTGAAACCAATGGAAAACAAAAGCGCAAACTTTGTGATATCTTCTCTTGTAGCAAACAAAGACAGCTCAAAATTTCACCGAATGTGTTGAAGACCAAGACCCACAAATGTGATGTGAAATGGTTTTTCTCCCATGTTGCATTTAAGAGAAAACAGCAAATGCTCATTTTAGGACAAAATGCATTGAAACCAATGGAAACAACAAAAGCGCACACTTTATGATATCTCCTTTTGTAGCAAACAGACAGCTCAAAATTTCACAGAATGTGTTGAAGACCAAGAATCACAAACGTGATGTGAAATGGTTTTTCTCCCATGTTGCATTTAAGAGAAAACAGCAAATGCTAATTTTAGGCCAAAATGCATTGAAACCAATGGAAACGACAAAAGCAAATGCTTTGTGATATCTCCTCTTGTAGCAAACACAGACAGCTCAAAATTTCACAGAATGTGTTGAAGACCAGGACCCACAAATGTGATGTGAAATGGTTTTTCTCCCATGTTGCGTTTTAAGAGAAAACAGCAAATCCACGCTTTAGGCCAAAATGCATTGAAACCAATGGAAAACAAAAGCGTATACTTTGTGATATCTTCTCTTGTAGCAAACAAAGACAGCTCAAAATTTCACAGAATGTGTTGAAGGCCAAGACCCACAAATGTGATGTGAAATGTTTTTTCTCCCATGTTGCATTTAAGAGAAAACAGCAAATGCTCGTTTTAGGCCAAAATGCATTGAAACCAATAGAAAAGAAAAGCGCATACTTTGTGATATCTTTTCTTGTAGCAAACAAAGACAGCTCAAAATGTCACAGAATGTGTTGAAGACCAAGAACCACAAATGTGATGTGAAATCATTTTTCTCCCATGTTGCATTTAATAGAAAACAGCAAATGCTCATTTTAGGCCAAAATGTATTGAAACCTATGGAAAAAAAAAGCGCATACTTTGTGATATCTTCTCTTGTAGCAAACACAGACAGCTCAACATTTCACAAATGTTTTGAAGACCAAGGCCCACAAATTTGATGTGAAATGGTTTTTCTCCCATGTTGCATTAAGAGAAAACAGCAAATGATCGTTTTAGGCCAAAATGCATTGAAACCAATGGAAACGACAAAAGCAAATACTTTGTGATATCTCCTCTTGTAGCAAACACAGACAGCTCAAACTTTCACAGAATGTGTTGAAGACCAAGACCCACAAATGTGATGTGAAATGGTTTTTCTCCCATGTTGCGTTTAAGAGAAAACAGCAAATGCTCATTTTAGGCCAAAATGCATTGAAACCAATGGAAACGACAAAAGCGCATACAATGTGATATTTCCTCTTGTAGCAAACAAAGATAGCTCAAAATTTTACAGAATGTGTTGAAGACCAAGACCCACAAATGTGATGTGAAATGGTTTTTCTTCCATGTTGCGTTTAAGAGAAAACTGCAAATGCTCGTTTTAGGCCAAAATGCATTGAAACCAATGGAAACAACAAAAGCGCATACTTTGTTATATCTCCTCTTGTAGCAAACACAGACAGCTCAAAATTTCACAGAATGTGTTGAAGAACAAGACCCATAAATGTGATGTGAAATGGTTTTTCTCCCATGTTGCGTTTAAGAGAAAACAAAATGTATTGAAGACCAAGACCCACAAATGTGATGTGAAATGGTTTTTCTCCCATGTTGCGTTTAAGAGAAAACAGCAAATGCACACTTTAGGCCAAAATGCATTGAAACCAATGGAAACAGTAAAAGTGCATATTTTGTGATATCTACTCTAGTAGAAAACACAGACAGCTCAAAATTTCACAGAATGTGTTGAAGACAAAGACCCACAAATGTGATGTGAAATGGTTTTTCTCCCATGTTGCTTTTAAGAGAAAACAGCAAATGCTTGTTTTAGGCCAAAATGCATTGAAACCAATGGAAACGACAAAAGCAAATACTTTGTGATATCTCCTCTTGTAGCAAACACAGACAGCTCAAAATTTCACAGAATGTGTTGAAGACCAAGACCCACAAATGTGATATGAAATGTTTTTTCTCCCATGTTGCATTTAAGAGAAAACGGCAAATGCTCATTATAGGCAAAAATGCATTGAAACCAATGTAAACAACAAAAGCGCATACTTTGTGATATCTCCTCTTGTAGCAAGCACAGGCAGCTCAAAATTTCACAGAATGTGTTGAAGACCAAGACCCACAAATGTGATGTGAAATGGTTTTTTTCCCATGTTGCGTTTAAGAGAAAACAGCAAATGCTCGTCTTAGGCCAAAATGCATTGAAACCAATGGAAACAATGAAAGCACATACTTTGTGATATCTCCTCTTGTAGCAAACACAGACAGCTCAAAATTTCACAGAATGTGTTGAAGACCAAGACCCACAAATGTGATGTGAAATGGTTTTTCTCCCATGTTGCGTTTAAGAGAAAACAGCAAATGCTCATCTTTGGCCAAAATGCATTGAAACCAATGGAAACAATGAAAGCGCATACTTTGTGATATCTCCTCTTGTAGCAAACACAGACAGCTCAAAATTTCACAGAATGTGTTGAAGACCAAGACCCACAAATGTGATGTGAAATGGTTTTTCTCACATGTTGCGTTTAAGAGAAAACAGCAAATGCTCATTATAGGCCAAAATGCATTGAAACCAATGGAAACGACAAAAGCGCATACAATGTGATATTTCCTCTTGTAGCAAAAAAAGATATCTCAAAATTTCACAGAATGTGTTGTAGACCAAGACCCACAAATGTGATGTGAAATGTTTATTCTCCCATGTTGCGTTTATGAGAAAATAGCAAATGCTCGTTTTAGGCCAAAATGCATTGAAACCAATAGAAACAACAAAAGCACATACTTTGTGATATCTCCGTTTGTAGCAAACAAAGACAGCTCAAAATTTCACAGAATGTGTTGAAGACCAAGACCCACAAATGTGATGTGAAATGGTTTTTCTCCCATGTTGCGTTTAAGAGAAAACAGCAAATGCTCATCTTAGGCCAAAATGCATGGAAACCAATGGAAACAACGAAAGCGCATACTTTGTGATATCTCCTCTTGTAGCAAACACAGACAGCTCAAAATTTCACAGAATGTGTTGAAGACCAAGACCCACAAATGTGATGTGAAATGGTTTTTCTTCCATGTTGCGTTTAAGAGAAAACAGCAAATGCTCGTTTTAGGCCAAAATGCATTGAAACCAATGGAAACAACAAAAGCGCATACTTTGTGATATCTCCTCTTGTAGCAAACACAGACAGCTCAAAATTCCACAGAATGTGTTGAAGACCAAGACCCACAAATGTGATGTGAAATGGTTTTTCTCCCATGTTGCGTTTAAGAGAAAACAGCAGATGCTGGTTTTAGGCCAAAATGCATTGAAACCAATGGAAACAACTAAAGTGCATACTTTGTGATATTTCCTCTTGTAGCAAACACAGACAGCTCAAAATTTCACAGAATGTGTTGAAGACCAAGACCCACAAATGTGATATGAAATGTTTTTTCTCCCATGTTGCGTTTAAGAGAAAACGGCAAATGCTCATTATAGACAAAAATGCATTGAAACCAATGTAAACAACAAAAGCGCATACTTTGTGATATCTCCTCTTGTAGCAAGCACAGGCAGCTCAAAATTTCACAGAATGTGTTGAAGACCAAGACCCACAAATGTGATGTGAAATGGTTTTTCTCCCATGTTGCGTTTAAGAGAAAACAGCAAATGCTCGTCTTAGGCCAAAATGCATTGAAACCAATGGAAACAATGAAAGCGCATACTTTGTGATATCTCCTCTTGTAGCAAACACAGACAGCTCAAAATTTCACAGAATGTGTTGAAGACCAAGACCCACAAATGTGATGTGAAATGGTATTTCTCCCATGTTGCGTTTAAGAGAAAACAGCAAATGCTCGTCTTAGGCCAAAATGCATTGAAACCAATGGAAACAATGAAAGCGCATACTTTGTGATATCTCCTCTTGTAGCAAACACAGACAGCTCAAAATTTCACAGAATGTGTTGAAGACCAAGACCAACAAATGTGATGTGAAATGGTTTTTCTCCCATGTTGCATTTAAGAGAAAACAGCAAATGCTCATTATAGGCCAAAATGCATTGAAACCAATGGAAACGACAAAAGCGCATACAATGTGATATTTCCTCTTGTAGCAAACAAAGATAGCTCAAAATTTCACAGAATGTGTTGTAGACCAAGACCCACAAATGTGATGTGAAATGTTTATTCTCCCATGTTGCGTTTATGAGAAAACAGCAAATGCTCGTTTTAGGCCAAAATGCATTGAAACCAATAGAAACAACAAAAGCACATACTTTGTGATATCTCCACTTGTAGCAAACAAAGACAGCTCAAAATTTCACAGAATGTGTTGAAGACCAAGACCCACAAATGTGATGTGAAATGGTTTTTCTCCCATGTTGCATTTAAGAGAAAACAGCAAGTGCTCATCTTAGGCCAAAATGCATTGAAACCAATGGAAACAACGAAAGCGCATACTTTGTGATATCTCCTCTTGTAGCAAACACAGACAGCTCAAAATTTCACAGAATGTGTTGAAGACCAAGACCCACAAATGTGATGTGAAATGGTTTTTCTTCCATGTTGCGTTTAAGAGAAAACAGCAAATGCTCATTTTAGGCCAAAATGCATTGAAACCAATGGAAACAACAAAAGCGCATACTTTGTGATATCTCCTCTTGTAGCAAACACAGACAGCTCAAAATTCCACAGAATGTGTTGAAGACCAAGACCCACAAATGTGATGTGAAATGGTTTTTCTCCCATGTTGCGTTTAAGAGAAAACAGCAAATGCTGGTTTTAGGCCAAAATGCATTGAAACCAATGGAAACAACTAAAGTGCATACTTTGTGATATTTCCTCTTGTAGCAAACACAGACAGCTCAAAATTTCACAGAATGTGTTGAAGAACAAGACCCACAAATGTGATCTGAAATGGTTTTTCTCCCATGTTGCGTTTAAGAGAAAACAGAATGTGTTGAAGACCAAGACCCACAAATGTGATGTGAAATGGTTTTTCTCCCATGTTGCGTTTAAGAGAAAACAGCAAATGCACACTTTAGGCCAAAATGCATTGAAACCAATGGAAACAGTAAAATTGCATATTTTGTGATATCTCCTCTAGTAGCAAACACAGACAGCTCAAAATTTCACAGAATGTGTTGAAGACCAAGACCCACAAAAGTGATGTGAAATGGTTTTTCTCCCATGTTGCTTTTAAGAGAAAACAGCAAATGCTTGTTTTAGGCCAAAATGCATTGAAACCAATGGAAACGACAAAAGCAAATACTTTGTGATATCTCCTCTTGTAGCAAAGACAGACAGCTCAAAATTTCACAGAATGTGTTGAAGACCAAGACCCACAAATGTGATATGAAATGGTTTTTCTCCAATGTTGCGTTTAAGAGAAAACAGCAAATGCTCGTATTAGGCCAAAATGCATTGAAACCAATGGAAACAACGAAAGCGCATACTTTGTGATATCTCCTCTTGTAGCAAACACAGACAGCTCAAAATTTCACAGAATGTGTTGAGGAACAAGACCCACAAATGTGATCTGAAATGGTTTTTCTCCCATGTTGCGTTTAAGAGAAAACAGAATGTGTTGAAGACCAAGACCCACAAATGTGATGTGAAATGGTTTTTCTCCCATGTTGCGTTTAAGAGAAAACAGCAAATGCACACTTTAGGCCAAAATGCATTGAAACCAATGGAAACAGTAAAATTGCATATTTTGTGATATCTCCTCTAGTAGCAAACACAGACAGCTCAAAATTTCACAGAATGTGTTGAAGACCAAGACCCACAAAAGTGATGTGAAATGGTTTTTCTCCCATGTTGCTTTTAAGAGAAAACAGCAAATGCTTGTTTTAGGCCAAAATGCATTGAAACCAATGGAAACGACAAAAGCAAATACTTTGTGATATCTCCTCTTGTAGCAAAGACAGACAGCTCAAAATTTCACAGAATGTGTTGAAGACCAAGACCCACAAATGTGATATGAAATGGTTTTTCTCCCATGTTGCGTTTAAGAGAAAACAGCAAATGCTCGTCTTAGGCTAAAATGCATTGAAACCAATGGAAACAACGAAAGCGCATACTTTGTGATATCTCCTCTTGTAGCAAACACAGACAGCTCAAAATTTCACAGAATGTGTTGAAGAAAAAGACCCACAAATGTGCTGTGAAATGGTTTTTCTTCCATGTTGCGTTTAAGAGAAAACAGCAAATGCACATTTTAGGCCAAAATGCATTGAAACCAAAGGAAACAACAAAAGCACATACTTTGTGATATCTCCTCTTGTAGCAAACACAGACAGCTCAAAATTTCACAGAATGTGTTGAAGACCAAGACCCACAAATGTGATGTGAAATGGTTTTTCTCCCATGTTGCGTTTAAGAGAAAACAGCAAATGCTGGTTTTAGGCCAAAATGCATTGAAACCAATGGAAACAACTAAAGTGCATACTTTGTGATATTTCCTCTTGTAGCAAACACAGACAGCTCAAAATTTCACAGAATGTGTTGAAGAACAAGACAAACAAATGTGATGTGAAATGGTTTTTCTCCCATGTTGCGTTTAAGAGAAAACAGAATGTGTTGAAGACCAATACCCACAAATGTGATGTGAAATGTTTTTTCTCCCATGTTGCGTTTAAGAGAAAACAGCAAATGCACACTTTAGGCCAAAATGCATTGAAACCAATGGAAATAGTAAAAGTGCATTTTTTGTGATATCTCCTCTAGTAGCAAACACAGACAGCTCAAAATTTCACAGAATGTGTTGAAGACCAAGACCCACAAATGTGATGTGAAATGGTTTTTCTCCCATGTTGCTTTTAAGAGAAAACAGCAAATGCTTGTTTTAGGCCAAAATGTATTGAAACCAATGGAAACGACAAAAGCAAATACTTTGTGATATCTCCTCTTGTAGCAAACACAGACAGCTCAAAATTTCACAGAATGTGTTGAAGACCAAGAACCACAAATGTGATATAAAATGTTTTTTCTCCCATGTTTCGTTTAAGAGAAAACGGCAAATGCTCATTAAAGTCAAAAATGCATTGAAACCAATAGAAACAACAAAAGCACATACTTTGTGATATCTCCTCTTGTAGCAAACAAAGACAGCTCAAAATTTCACAGAAAGTGTTGAAGACCAAGACCCACAAATGAGATGTGAAATGTTTTTTCTCCTTTGTTGCATTTCAGAGAAAACAGCAAATGCACGCTTTAGGCGAAAATGCATTGAAACCAATAGAAAACAAAAGCACATACTTTGTGATATCTCCTCTTGTAGCAAACAAAGACAGCTCAAAATGTCACAGAATGTGTTGAAGACCAAGACCCACAAATTTGATGTGAAATGTTTTTTCTCCCATGTTGCATTTAGGAGAAAACAGCAAATGCTCGTTTTAGGCCAAAATGCCATGAAACCAAATGGAAACAATAAAAAGCACATACTTTGTGATATCTCCTCTTGTAGAAAACACAGACAGCTCAAAATTTTACAGAATATGTTGAAGACCAAGACCCACAAAGTGATTTGAAATGGTTTTTCTCTCATGTTGCATTTTAGAGAAAACATCAAATGCACGCTTTAGGCCAAAATGCATTGAAACCAATGGAAAACAAAGGCTCATACTTTGTGATATCTTCTCTTGTAGCAAACACAGACAGCTCAAAATTCCACAGAATGTGTTGAAGACCAAGACCCACAAATGTGATGTGAAATGGTTTTTCTCCCATGTTGCGTTTAAGAGAAAACAGCAAATGCTGGTTTTAGGCCAAAATGCATTGAAACCAATGGAAACAACTAAAGTGCATACTTTGTGATATTTCCTCTTGTAGCAAACACAGACAGCTCAAAATTTCACAGAATGTGTTGAAGAACAAGACCCACAAATGTGATCTGAAATGGTTTTTCTCCCATGTTGCGTTTAAGAGAAAACAGAATGTGTTGAAGACCAAGACCCACAAATGTGATGTGAAATGGTTTTTCTCCCATGTTGCGTTTAAGAGAAAACAGCAAATGCACACTTTAGGCCAAAATGCATTGAAACCAATGGAAACAGTAAAATTGCATATTTTGTGATATCTCCTCTAGTAGCAAACACAGACAGCTCAAAATTTCACAGAATGTGTTGAAGACCAAGACCCACAAAAGTGATGTAAAATGGTTTTTCTCCCATGTTGCATTAAGAGAAAACAGCAAATGATCGTTTTAGGCCAAAATGCATTGAAACCAATGGAAACGACAAAAGCAAACACTTTGTGATATCTCCTCTTGTAGCAAACACAGACAGCTCAAACTTTCACAGAATGTGTTGAAGACCAAGACCCACAAATGTGATGTGAAATGGTTTTTCTTCCATGTTGCGTTTAAGAGAAAACTGCAAATGCTCGTTTTAGGCCAAAATGCATTGAAACCAATGGAAACAACAAAAGCGCATACTTTGTTATATCTCCTCTTGTAGCAAACACAGACAGCTCAAAATTTCACAGAATGTGTTGAAGAACAAGACCCATAAATGTGATGCGAAATGGTTTTTCTCCCATGTTGCGTTTAAGAGAAAACAAAATGTATTGAAGACCAAGACCCACAAATGTGATGTGAAATGGTTTTTCTCCCATGTTGCGTTTAAGAGAAAACAGCAAATGCACACTTTAGGCCAAAATGCATTGAAACCAATGGAAACAGTAAAAGTGCATATTTTGTGATATCTACTCTAGTAGAAAACACAGACAGCTCAAAATTTCACAGAATGTGTTGAAGACAAAGACCCACAAATGTGATGTGAAATGGTTTTTCTCCCATGTTGCTTTTAAGAGAAAACAGCAAATGCTTGTTTTAGGCCAAAATGCATTGAAACCAATGGAAACGACAAAAGCAAATACTTTGTGATATCTCCTCTTGTAGCAAACACAGACAGCTCAAAATTTCACAGAATGTGTTGAAGACCAAGACCCACAAATGTGATATGAAATGTTTTTTCTCCCATGTTGCATTTAAGAGAAAACGGCAAATGCTCATTATAGGCAAAAATGCATTGAAACCAATGTAAACAACAAAAGCGCATACTTTGTGATATCTCCTCTTGTAGCAAGCACAGGCAGCTCAAAATTTCACAGAATGTGTTGAAGACCAAGACCCACAAATGTGATGTGAAATGGTTTTTTTCCCATGTTGCGTTTAAGAGAAAACAGCAAATGCTCGTCTTAGGCCAAAATGCATTGAAACCAATGGAAACAATGAAAGCACATACTTTGTGATATCTCCTCTTGTAGCAAACACAGACAGCTCAAAATTTCACAGAATGTGTTGAAGACCAAGACCCACAAATGTGATGTGAAATGGTTTTTCTCCCATGTTGCGTTTAAGAGAAAACAGCAAATGCTCGTCTTTGGCCAAAATGCATTGAAACCAATGGAAACAATGAAAGCGCATACTTTGTGATATCTCCTCTTGTAGCAAACACAGACAGCTCAAAATTTCACAGAATGTGTTGAAGACCAAGACCCACAAATGTGATGTGAAATGGTTTTTCTCACATGTTGCGTTTAAGAGAAAACAGCAAATGCTCATTATAGGCCAAAATGCATTGAAACCAATGGAAACGACAAAAGCGCATACATTGTGATATTTCCTCTTGTAGCAAAAAAAGATATCTCAAAATTTCACAGAATGTGTTGTAGACCAAGACCCACAAATGTGATGTGAAATGTTTATTCTCCCATGTTGCGTTTATGAGAAAACAGCAAATGCTCGTTTTAGGCCAAAATGCATTGAAACCAATAGAAACAACAAAAGCACATACTTTGTGATATCTCCGCTTGTAGCAAACAAAGACAGCTCAAAATTTCACAGAATGTGTTGAAGACCAAGACCCACAAATGTGATGTGAAATGGTTTTTCTCCCATGTTGCGTTTAAGAGAAAACAGCAAATGCTCATCTTAGGCCAAAATGCATGGAAACCAATGGAAACAACGAAAGCGCATACTTTGTGATATCTCCTCTTGTAGCAAACACAGACAGCTCAAAATTTCACAGAATGTGTTGAAGACCAAGACCCACAAATGTGATGTGAAATGGTTTTTCTTCCATGTTGCGTTTAAGAGAAAACAGCAAATGCTCGTTTTAGGCCAAAATGCATTGAAACCAATGGAAACAATGAAAGCGCATACTTTGTGATATCTCCTCTTGTAGCAAACACAGACAGCTCAAAATTTCAGAGAATGTGTTGAAGACCAAGACCAACAAATGTGATGTGAAATGGTTTTTCTCCCATGTTGCGTTTAAGAGAAAACAGCAAATGCTCATTATAGGCCAAAATGCATTGAAACCAATGGAAACGACAAAAGCGCATACAATGTGATATTTCCTCTTGTAGCAAACAAAGATAGCTCAAAATTTCACAGAATGTGTTGTAGACCAAGACCCACAAATGTGATGTGAAATGTTTATTCTCCCATGTTGCGTTTATGAGAAAACAGCAAATGCTCGTTTTAGGCCAAAATGCATTGAAACCAATAGAAACAACAAAAGCACATACTTTGTGATATCTCCACTTGTAGCAAACAAAGACAGCTCAAAATTTCACAGAATGTGTTGAAGACCAAGACCCACAAATGTGATGTGAAATGGTTTTTCTCCCATGTTGCATTTAAGAGAAAACAGCAAGTGCTCATCTTAGGCCAAAATGCATTGAAACCAATGGAAACAACGAAAGCGCATACTTTGTGATATCTCCTCTTGTAGCAAACACAGACAGCTCAAAATTTCACAGAATGTGTTGAAGACCAAGACCCACAAATGTGATGTGAAATGGTTTTTCTTCCATGTTGCGTTTAAGAGAAAACAGCAAATGCTCATTTTAGGCCAAAATGCATTGAAACCAATGGAAACAACAAAAGCGCATACTTTGTGATATCTCCTCTTGTAGCAAACACAGACAGCTCAAAATTCCACAGAATGTGTTGAAGACCAAGACCCACAAATGTGATGTGAAATGGTTTTTCTCCCATGTTGCGTTTAAGAGAAAACAGCAAATGCTGGTTTTAGGCCAAAATGCATTGAAACCAATGGAAACAACTAAAGTGCATACTTTGTGATATTTCCTCTTGTAGCAAACACAGACAGCTCAAAATTTCACAGAATGTGTTGAAGAACAAGACCCACAAATGTGATCTGAAATGGTTTTTCTCCCATGTTGCGTTTAAGAGAAAACAGAATGTGTTGAAGACCAAGACCCACAAATGTGATGTGAAATGGTTTTTCTCCCATGTTGCGTTTAAGAGAAAACAGCAAATGCACACTTTAGGCCAAAATGCATTGAAACCAATGGAAACAGTAAAATTGCATATTTTGTGATATCTCCTCTAGTAGCAAACACAGACAGCTCAAAATTTCACAGAATGTGTTGAAGACCAAGACCCACAAAAGTGATGTGAAATGGTTTTTCTCCCATGTTGCTTTTAAGAGAAAACAGCAAATGCTTGTTTTAGGCCAAAATGCATTGAAACCAATGGAAACGACAAAAGCAAATACTTTGTGATATCTCCTCTTGTAGCAAAGACAGACAGCTCAAAATTTCACAGAATGTGTTGAAGACCAAGACCCACAAATGTGATATGAAATGGTTTTTCTCCCATGTTGCGTTTAAGAGAAAACAGCAAATGCTCGTATTAGGCCAAAATGCATTGAAACCAATGGAAACAACGAAAGCGCATACTTTGTGATATCTCCTCTTGTAGCAAACACAGACAGCTCAAAATTTCACAGAATGTGTTGAGGAACAAGACCCACAAATGTGATCTGAAATGGTTTTTCTCCCATGTTGCGTTTAAGAGAAAACAGAATGTGTTGAAGACCAAGACCCACAAATGTGATGTGAAATGGTTTTTCTCCCATGTTGCGTTTAAGAGAAAACAGCAAATGCACACTTTAGGCCAAAATGCATTGAAACCAATGGAAACAGTAAAATTGCATATTTTGTGATATCTCCTCTAGTAGCAAACACAGACAGCTCAAAATTTCACAGAATGTGTTGAAGACCAAGACCCACAAAAGTGATGTGAAATGGTTTTTCTCCCATGTTGCTTTTAAGAGAAAACAGCAAATGCTTGTTTTAGGCCAAAATGCATTGAAACCAATGGAAACGACAAAAGCAAATACTTTGTGATATCTCCTCTTGTAGCAAAGACAGACAGCTCAAAATTTCACAGAATGTGTTGAAGACCAAGACCCACAAATGTGATATGAAATGGTTTTTCTCCCATGTTGCGTTTAAGAGAAAACAGCAAATGCTCGTCTTAGGCTAAAATGCATTGAAACCAATGGAAACAACGAAAGCGCATACTTTGTGATATCTCCTCTTGTAGCAAACACAGACAGCTCAAAATTTCACAGAATGTGTTGAAGAAAAAGACCCACAAATGTGCTGTGAAATGGTTTTTCTTCCATGTTGCGTTTAAGAGAAAACAGCAAATGCACATTTTAGGCCAAAATGCATTGAAACCAAAGGAAACAACAAAAGCACATACTTTGTGATATCTCCTCTTGTAGCAAACACAGACAGCTCAAAATTTCACAGCATGTGTTGAAGACCAAGACCCACAAATGTGATGTGAAATGGTTTTTCTCCCATGTTGCGTTTAAGAGAAAACAGCAAATGCTGGTTTTAGGCCAAAATGCATTGAAACCAATGGAAACAACTAAAGTGCATACTTTGTGATATTTCCTCTTGTAGCAAACACAGACAGCTCAAAATTTCACAGAATGGGTTGAAGAACAAGACAAACAAATGTGATGTGAAATGGTTTTTCTCCCATGTTGCGTTTAAGAGAAAACAGAATGTGTTGAATACCAATACCCACAAATGTGATGTGAAATGTTTTTTCTCCCATGTTGCGTTTAAGAGAAAACAGCAAATGCACACTTTAGGCCAAAATGCATTGAAACCAATGGAAATAGTAAAAGTGCATTTTTTGTGATATCTCCTCTAGTAGCAAACACAGACAGCTCAAAATTTCACAGAATGTGTTGAAGACCAAGACCCACAAATGTGATGTGAAATGGTTTTTCTCCCATGTTGCTTTTAAGAGAAAACAGCAAATGCTTGTTTTAGGCCAAAATGCATTGAAACCAATGGAAACGACAAAAGCAAATACTTTGTGATATCTCCTCTTGTAGCAAAGACAGACAGCTCAAAATTTCACAGAATGTGTTGAAGACCAAGACCCACAAATGTGATATGAAATGGTTTTTCTCCCATGTTGCGTTTAAGAGAAAACAGCAAATGCTCGTATTAGGCCAAAATGCATTGAAACCAATGGAAACAACGAAAGCGCATACTTTGTGATATCTCCTCTTGTAGCAAACACAGACAGCTCAAAATTTCACAGAATGTGTTGAGGAACAAGACCCACAAATGTGATGTGAAATGGTTTTTCTCCCATGTTGCGTTTAAGAGAAAACAGAATGTGTTGAAGACCAAGACCCACAAATGTGATGTGAAATGGTTTTTCTCCCATTTTGCGTTTAAGAGAAAACAGCAAATGCACACTTTAGGCCAAAATGCATTGAAACCAATGGAAACAGTAAAATTGCATATTTTGTGATATCTCCTCTAGTAGCAAACACAGACAGCTCAAAATTTCACAGAATGTGTTGAAGACCAAGACCCACAAAAGTGATGTGAAATGGTTTTTCTCCCATGTTGCTTTTAAGAGAAAACAGCAAATGCTTGTTTTAGGCCAAAATGCATTGAAACCAATGGAAACGACAAAAGCAAATACTTTGTGATATCTCCTCTTGTAGCAAAGACAGACAGCTCAAAATTTCACAGAATGTGTTGAAGACCAAGACCCACAAATGTGATATGAAATGGTTTTTCTCCCATGTTGCGTTTAAGAGAAAACAGCAAATGCTCGTCTTAGGCTAAAATGCATTGAAACCAATGGAAACAACGAAAGCGCATACTTTGTGATATCTCCTCTTGTAGCAAACACAGACAGCTCAAAATTTCACAGAATGTGTTGAAGAAAAAGACCCACAAATGTGCTGTGAAATGGTTTTTCTTCCATGTTGCGTTTAAGAGAAAACAGCAAATGCACATTTTAGGCCAAAATGCATTGAAACCAAAGGAAACAACAAAAGCACATACTTTGTGATATCTCCTCTTGTAGCAAACACAGACAGCTCAAAATTTCACAGAATGTGTTGAAGACCAAGACCCACAAATGTGATGTGAAATGGTTTTTCTCCCATGTTGCGTTTAAGAGAAAACAGCAAATGCACATTTTAGGCCAAAATGCATTGAAACCAAAGGAAACAACAAAAGCACATACTTTGTGATATCTCCTCTTGTAGCAAACACAGACAGCTCAAAATTTCACAGAATGTGTTGAAGAACAAGACAAACAAATGTGATGTGAAATGGTTTTTCTCCCATGTTGCGTTTAAGAGAAAACAGAATGTGTTGAAGACCAATACCCACAAATGTGATGTGAAATGTTTTTTCTCCCATGTTGCGTTTAAGAGAAAACAGCAAATGCACACTTTAGGCCAAAATGCATTGAAACCAATGGAAATAGTAAAAGTGCATTTTTTGTGATATCTCCTCTAGTAGCAAACACAGACAGCTCAAAATTTCACAGAATGTGTTGAAGACCAAGACCCACAAATGTGATGTGAAATGGTTTTTCTCCCATGTTGCTTTTAAGAGAAAACAGCAAATGCTTGTTTTAGGCCAAAATGTATTGAAACCAATGGAAACGACAAAAGCAAATACTTTGTGATATCTCCTCTTGTAGCAAACACAGACAGCTCAAAATTTCACAGAATGTGTTGAAGACCAAGAACCACAAATGTGATATGAAATGTTTTTTCTCCCATGTTTCGTTTAAGAGAAAACGGCAAATGCTCATTAAAGTCAAAAATGCATTGAAACCAATAGAAACAACAAAAGCACATACTTTGTGATATCTCCTCTTGTAGCAAACAAAGACAGCTCAAAATTTCACAGAAAGTGTTGAAGACCAAGACCCACAAATGAGATGTGAAATGGTTTTTCTCCTTTGTTGCATTTCAGAGAAAACAGCAAATGCACGCTTTAGGCGAAAATGCATTGAAACCAATAGAAAACAAAAGCACATACTTTGTGATATCTCCTCTTGTAGCAAACAAAGACAGCTCAAAATTTCACAGAATGTGTTGAAGACCAAGACCCACAAATGTGATGTGAAATGGTTTTTCTCCCATGTTGCTTTTAAGAGAAAACAGCAAATGCTTGTTTTAGGCCAAAATGCATTGAAACCAATGGAAACGACAAAAGCTAATACTTTGTGATATCTCCTCTTGTAGCAAAGACAGACAGCTCAAAATTTCACAGAATGTGTTGAAGACCAAGACCCACAAATGTGATATGAAATGGTTTTTCTCCCATGTTGCGTTTAAGAGAAAACAGCAAATGCTCGTATTAGGCCAAAATGCATTGAAACCAATGGAAACAACGAAAGCGCATACTTTGTGATATCTCCTCTTGTAGCAAACACAGACAGCTCAAAATTTCACAGAATGTGTTGAGGAACAAGACCCACAAATGTGATGTGAAATGGTTTTTCTCCCATGTTGCGTTTAAGAGAAAACAGAATGTGTTGAAGACCAAGACCCACAAATGTGATGTGAAATGGTTTTTCTCCCATGTTGCGTTTAAGAGAAAACAGCAAATGCACACTTTAGGCCAAAATGCATTGAAACCAATGGAAACAGTAAAATTGCATATTTTGTGATATCTCCTCTAGTAGCAAACACAGACAGCTCAAAATTTCACAGAATGTGTTGAAGACCAAGACCCACAAATGTGATATGAAATGGTTTTTCTCCCATGTTGCGTTTAAGAGAAAACAGCAAATGCTCGTCTTAGGCTAAAATGCATTGAAACCAATGGAAACAACGAAAGCGCATACTTTGTGATATCTCCTCTTGTAGCAAACACAGACAGCTCAAAATTTCACAGAATGTGTTGAAGAAAAAGACCCACAAATGTGCTGTGAAATGGTTTTTCTTCCATGTTGCGTTTAAGAGAAAACAGCAAATGCACATTTTAGGCCAAAATGCATTGAAACCAAAGGAAACAACAAAAGCACATACTTTGTGATATCTCCTCTTGTAGCAAACACAGACAGCTCAAAATTTCACAGAATGTGTTGAAGACCAAGACCCACAAATGTGATGTGAAATGGTTTTTCTCCCATGTTGCGTTTAAGAGAAAACAGCAAATGCACATTTTAGGCCAAAATGCATTGAAACCAAAGGAAACAACAAAAGCACATACTTTGTGATATCTCCTCTTGTAGCAAACACAGACAGCTCAAAATTTCACAGAATGTGTTGAAGAACAAGACAAACAAATGTGATGTGAAATGGTTTTTCTCCCATGTTGCGTTTAAGAGAAAACAGAATGTGTTGAAGACCAATACCCACAAATGTGATGTGAAATGTTTTTTCTCCCATGTTGCGTTTAAGAGAAAACAGCAAATGCACACTTTAGGCCAAAATGCATTGAAACCAATGGAAATAGTAAAAGTGCATTTTTTGTGATATCTCCTCTAGTAGCAAACACAGACAGCTCAAAATTTCACAGAATGTGTTGAAGACCAAGACCCACAAATGTGATGTGAAATGGTTTTTCTCCCATGTTGCTTTTAAGAGAAAACAGCAAATGCTTGTTTTAGGCCAAAATGTATTGAAACCAATGGAAACGACAAAAGCAAATACTTTGTGATATTTCCTCTTGTAGCAAACACAGACAGCTCAAAATTTCACAGAATGTGTTGAAGAACAAGACCCACAAATGTGATCTGAAATGGTTTTTCTCCCATGTTGCGTTTAAGAGAAAACAGAATGTGTTGAAGACCAAGACCCACAAATGTGATGTGAAATGGTTTTTCTCCCATGTTGCGTTTAAGAGAAAACAGCAAATGCACACTTTAGGCCAAAATGCATTGAAACCAATGGAAACAGTAAAATTGCATATTTTGTGATATCTCCTCTAGTAGCAAACACAGACAGCTCAAAATTTCACAGAATGTGTTGAAGACCAAGACCCACAAAAGTGATGTAAAATGGTTTTTCTCCCATGTTGCATTAAGAGAAAACAGCAAATGATCGTTTTAGGCCAAAATGCATTGAAACCAATGGAAACGACAAAAGCAAATACTTTGTGATATCTCCTCTTGTAGCAAACACAGACAGCTCAAACTTTCACAGAATGTGTTGAAGACCAAGACCCACAAATGTGATGTGAAATGGTTTTTCTTCCATGTTGCGTTTAAGAGAAAACTGCAAATGCTCGTTTTAGGCCAAAATGCATTGAAACCAATGGAAACAACAAAAGCGCATACTTTGTTATATCTCCTCTTGTAGCAAACACAGACAGCTCAAAATTTCACAGAATGTGTTGAAGAACAAGACCCATAAATGTGATGTGAAATGGTTTTTCTCCCATGTTGCGTTTAAGAGAAAACAAAATGTATTGAAGACCAAGACCCACAAATGTGATGTGAAATGGTTTTTCTCCCATGTTGCGTTAAAGAGAAAACAGCAAATGCACACTTTAGGCCAAAATGCATTGAAACCAATGGAAACAGTAAAAGTGCATATTTTGTGATATCTACTCTAGTAGAAAACACAGACAGCTCAAAATTTCACAGAATGTGTTGAAGACAAAGACCCACAAATGTGATGTGAAATGGTTTTTCTCCCATGTTGCTTTTAAGAGAAAACAGCAAATGCTTGTTTTAGGCCAAAATGCATTGAAACCAATGGAAACGACAAAAGCAAATACTTTGTGATATCTCCTCTTGTAGCAAACACAGACAGCTCAAAATTTCACAGAATGTGTTGAAGACCAAGACCCACAAATGTGATATGAAATGTTTTTTCTCCCATGTTGCATTTAAGAGAAAACGGCAAATGCTCATTATAGGCAAAAATGCATTGAAACCAATGTAAACAACAAAAGCGCATACTTTGTGATATCTCCTCTTGTAGCAAGCACAGGCAGCTCAAAATTTCACAGAATGTGTTGAAGACCAAGACCCACAAATGTGATGTGAAATGGTTTTTTTCCCATGTTGCGTTTAAGAGAAAACAGCAAATGCTCGTCTTAGGCCAAAATGCATTGAAACCAATGGAAACAATGAAAGCACATACTTTGTGATATCTCCTCTTGTAGCAAACACAGACAGCTCAAAATTTCACAGAATGTGTTGAAGACCAAGACCCACAAATGTGATGTGAAATGGTTTTTCTCCCATGTTGCGTTTAAGAGAAAACAGCAAATGCTCGTCTTTGGCCAAAATGCATTGAAACCAATGGAAACAATGAAAGCGCATACTTTGTGATATCTCCTCTTGTAGCAAACACAGACAGCTCAAAATTTCACAGAATGTGTTGAAGACCAAGACCCACAAATGTGATGTGAAATGGTTTTTCTCACATGTTGCGTTTAAGAGAAAACAGCAAATGCTCATTATAGGCCAAAATGCATTGAAACCAATGGAAACGACAAAAGCGCATACAATGTGATATTTCCTCTTGTAGCAAAAAAAGATATCTCAAAATTTCACAGAATGTGTTGTAGACCAAGACCCACAAATGTGATGTGAAATGTTTATTCTCCCATGTTGCGTTTATGAGAAAACAGCAAATGCTCGTTTTAGGCCAAAATGCATTGAAACCAATAGAAACAACAAAAGCACATACTTTGTGATATCTCCGCTTGTAGCAAAAAAAGACAGCTCAAAATTTCACAGAATGTGTTGAAGACCAAGACCCACAAATGTGATGTGAAATGGTTTTTCTCCCATGTTGCGTTTAAGAGAAAACAGCAAATGCTCATCTTAGGCCAAAATGCATGGAAACCAATGGAAACAACGAAAGCGCATACTTTGTGATATCTCCTCTTGTAGCAAACACAGACAGCTCAAAATTTCACAGAATGTGTTGAAGACCAAGACCCACAAATGTGATGTGAAATGGTTTTTCTTCCATGTTGCGTTTAAGAGAAAACAGCAAATGCTCGTTTTAGGCCAAAATGCATTGAAACCAATGGAAACAACAAAAGCGCATACTTTGTGATATCTCCTCTTGTAGCAAACACAGACAGCTCAAAATTCCACAGAATGTGTTGAAGACCAAGACCCACAAATGTGATGTGAAATGGTTTTTCTCCCATGTTGCGTTTAAGAGAAAACAGCAGATGCTGGTTTTAGGCCAAAATGCATTGAAACCAATGGAAACAACTAAAGTGCATACTTTGTGATATTTCCTCTTGTAGCAAACACAGACAGCTCAAAATTTCACAGAATGTGTTGAAGACCAAGACCCACAAATGTGATATGAAATGTTTTTTCTCCCATGTTGCGTTTAAGAGAAAACGGCAAATGCTCATTATAGACAAAAATGCATTGAAACCAATGTAAACAACAAAAGCGCATACTTTGTGATATCTCCTCTTGTAGCAAGCACAGGCAGCTCAAAATTTCACAGAATGTGTTGAAGACCAAGACCCACAAATGTGATGTGAAATGGTTTTTCTCCCATGTTGCGTTTAAGAGAAAACAGCAAATGCTCGTCTTAGGCCAAAATGCATTGAAACCAATGGAAACAATGAAAGCGCATACTTTGTGATATCTCCTCTTGTAGCAAACACAGACAGCTCAAAATTTCACAGAATGTGTTGAAGACCAAGACCCACAAATGTGATGTGAAATGGTATTTCTCCCATGTTGCGTTTAAGAGAAAACAGCAAATGCTCGTCTTAGGCCAAAATGCATTGAAACCAATGGAAACAATGAAAGCGCATACTTTGTGATATCTCCTCTTGTAGCAAACACAGACAGCTCAAAATTTCACAGAATGTGTTGAAGACCAAGACCAACAAATGTGATGTGAAATGGTTTTTCTCCCATGTTGCATTTAAGAGAAAACAGCAAATGCTCATTATAGGCCAAAATGCATTGAAACCAATGGAAACGACAAAAGCGCATACAATGTGATATTTCCTCTTGTAGCAAACAAAGATAGCTCAAAATTTCACAGAATGTGTTGTAGACCAAGACCCACAAATGTGATGTGAAATGTTTATTCTCCCATGTTGCGTTTATGAGAAAACAGCAAATGCTCGTTTTAGGCCAAAATGCATTGAAACCAATAGAAACAACAAAAGCACATACTTTGTGATATCTCCACTTGTAGCAAACAAAGACAGCTCAAAATTTCACAGAATGTGTTGAAGACCAAGACCCACAAATGTGATGTGAAATGGTTTTTCTCCCATGTTGCATTTAAGAGAAAACAGCAAGTGCTCATCTTAGGCCAAAATGCATTGAAACCAATGGAAACAACGAAAGCGCATACTTTGTGATATCTCCTCTTGTAGCAAACACAGACAGCTCAAAATTTCACAGAATGTGTTGAAGACCAAGACCCACAAATGTGATGTGAAATGGTTTTTCTTCCATGTTGCGTTTAAGAGAAAACAGCAAATGCTCATTTTAGGCCAAAATGCATTGAAACCAATGGAAACAACAAAAGCGCATACTTTGTGATATCTCCTCTTGTAGCAAACACAGACAGCTCAAAATTCCACAGAATGTGTTGAAGACCAAGACCCACAAATGTGATGTGAAATGGTTTTTCTCCCATGTTGCGTTTAAGAGAAAACAGCAAATGCTGGTTTTAGGCCAAAATGCATTGAAACCAATGGAAACAACTAAAGTGCATACTTTGTGATATTTCCTCTTGTAGCAAACACAGACAGCTCAAAATTTCACAGAATGTGTTGAAGAACAAGACCCACAAATGTGATCTGAAATGGTTTTTCTCCCATGTTGCGTTTAAGAGAAAACAGAATGTGTTGAAGACCAAGACCCACAAATGTGATGTGAAATGGTTTTTCTCCCATGTTGCGTTTAAGAGAAAACAGCAAATGCACACTTTAGGCCAAAATGCATTGAAACCAATGGAAACAGTAAAATTGCATATTTTGTGATATCTCCTCTAGTAGCAAACACAGACAGCTCAAAATTTCACAGAATGTGTTGAAGACCAAGACCCACAAAAGTGATGTGAAATGGTTTTTCTCCCATGTTGCTTTTAAGAGAAAATAGCAAATGCTTGTTTTAGGCCAAAATGCATTGAAACCAATGGAAACGACAAAAGCAAATACTTTGTGATATCTCCTCTTGTAGCAAAGACAGACAGCTCAAAATTTCACAGAATGTGTTGAAGACCAAGACCCACAAATGTGATATGAAATGGTTTTTCTCCCATGTTGCGTTTAAGAGAAAACAGCAAATGCTCGTATTAGGCCAAAATGCATTGAAACCAATGGAAACAACGAAAGCGCATACTTTGCGATATCTCCTCTTGTAGCAAACACAGACAGCTCAAAATTTCACAGAATGTGTTGAGGAACAAGACCCACAAATGTGATCTGAAATGGTTTTTCTCCCATGTTGCGTTTAAGAGAAAACAGAATGTGTTGAAGACCAAGACCCACAAATGTGATGTGAAATGGTTTTTCTCCCATGTTGCGTTTAAGAGAAAACAGCAAATGCACACTTTAGGCCAAAATGCATTGAAACCAATGGAAACAGTAAAATTGCATATTTTGTGATATCTCCTCTAGTAGCAAACACAGACAGCTCAAAATTTCACAGAATGTGTTGAAGACCAAGACCCACAAAAGTGATGTGAAATGGTTTTTCTCCCATGTTGCTTTTAAGAGAAAACAGCAAATGCTTGTTTTAGGCCAAAATGCATTGAAACCAATGGAAACGACAAAAGCAAATACTTTGTGATATCTCCTCTTGTAGCAAAGACAGACAGCTCAAAATTTCACAGAATGTGTTGAAGACCAAGACCCACAAATGTGATATGAAATGGTTTTTCTCCCATGTTGCGTTTAAGAGAAAACAGCAAATGCTCGTCTTAGGCTAAAATGCATTGAAACCAATGGAAACAACGAAAGCGCATACTTTGTGATATCTCCTCTTGTAGCAAACACAGACAGCTCAAAATTTCACAGAATGTGTTGAAGAAAAAGACCCACAAATGTGCTGTGAAATGGTTTTTCTTCCATGTTGCGTTTAAGAGAAAACAGCAAATGCACATTTTAGGCCAAAATGCATTGAAACCAAAGGAAACAACAAAAGCACATACTTTGTGATATCTCCTCTTGTAGCAAACACAGACAGCTCAAAATTTCACAGCATGTGTTGAAGACCAAGACCCACAAATGTGATGTGAAATGGTTTTTCTCCCATGTTGCGTTTAAGAGAAAACAGCAAATGCTGGTTTTAGGCCAAAATGCATTGAAACCAATGGAAACAACTAAAGTGCATACTTTGTGATATTTCCTCTTGTAGCAAACACAGACAGCTCAAAATTTCACAGAATGTGTTGAAGAACAAGACAAACAAATGTGATGTGAAATGGTTTTTCTCCCATGTTGCGTTTAAGAGAAAACAGAATGTGTTGAAGACCAATACCCACAAATGTGATGTGAAATGTTTTTTCTCCCATGTTGCGTTTAAGAGAAAACAGCAAATGCACACTTTAGGCCAAAATGCATTGAAACCAATGGAAATAGTAAAAGTGCATTTTTTGTGATATCTCCTCTAGTAGCAAACACAGACAGCTCAAAATTTCACAGAATGTGTTGAAGACCAAGACCCACAAATGTGATGTGAAATGGTTTTTCTCCCATGTTGCTTTTAAGAGAAAACAGCAAATGCTTGTTTTAGGCCAAAATGCATTGAAACCAATGGAAACGACAAAAGCAAATACTTTGTGATATCTCCTCTTGTAGCAAAGACAGACAGCTCAAAATTTCACAGAATGTGTTGAAGACCAAGACCCACAAATGTGATATGAAATGGTTTTTCTCCCATGTTGCGTTTAAGAGAAAACAGCAAATGCTCGTATTAGGCCAAAATGCATTGAAACCAATGGAAACAACGAAAGCGCATACTTTGTGATATCTCCTCTTGTAGCAAACACAGACAGCTCAAAATTTCACAGAATGTGTTGAGGAACAAGACCCACAAATGTGATGTGAAATGGTTTTTCTCCCATGTTGCGTTTAAGAGAAAACAGAATGTGTTGAAGACCAAGACCCACAAATGTGATGTGAAATGGTTTTTCTCCCATGTTGCGTTTAAGAGAAAACAGCAAATGCACACTTTAGGCCAAAATGCATTGAAACCAATGGAAACAGTAAAATTGCATATTTTGTGATATCTCCTCTAGTAGCAAACACAGACAGCTCAAAATTTCACAGAATGTGTTGAAGACCAAGACCCACAAAAGTGATGTGAAATGGTTTTTCTCCCATGTTGCTTTTAAGAGAAAACAGCAAATGCTTGTTTTAGGCCAAAATGCATTGAAACCAATGGAAACGACAAAAGCAAATACTTTGTGATATCTCCTCTTGTAGCAAAGACAGACAGCTCAAAATTTCACAGAATGTGTTGAAGACCAAGACCCACAAATGTGATATGAAATGGTTTTTCTCCCATGTTGCGTTTAAGAGAAAACAGCAAATGCTCGTCTTAGGCTAAAATGCATTGAAACCAATGGAAACAACGAAAGCGCATACTTTGTGATATCTCCTCTTGTAGCAAACACAGACAGCTCAAAATTTCACAGAATGTGTTGAAGAAAAAGACCCACAAATGTGCTGTGAAATGGTTTTTCTTCCATGTTGCGTTTAAGAGAAAACAGCAAATGCACATTTTAGGCCAAAATGCATTGAAACCAAAGGAAACAACAAAAGCACATACTTTGTGATATCTCCTCTTGTAGCAAACACAGACAGCTCAAAATTTCACAGAATGTGTTGAAGACCAAGACCCACAAATGTGATGTGAAATGGTTTTTCTCCCATGTTGCGTTTAAGAGAAAACAGCAAATGCACATTTTAGGCCAAAATGCATTGAAACCAAAGGAAACAACAAAAGCACATACTTTGTGATATCTCCTCTTGTAGCAAACACAGACAGCTCAAAATTTCACAGAATGTGTTGAAGAACAAGACAAACAAATGTGATGTGAAATGGTTTTTCTCCCATGTTGCGTTTAAGAGAAAACAGCAAATGCACACTTTAGGCCAAAATGCATTGAAACCAATGGAAATAGTAAAAGTGCATTTTTTGTGATATCTCCTCTAGTAGCAAACACAGACAGCTCAAAATTTCACAGAATGTGTTGAAGACCAAGACCCACAAATGTGATGTGAAATGGTTTTTCTCCCATGTTTCGTTTAAGAGAAAACAGCAAATGCTCGTTTTAGGCCAAAATGCCATGAAACCAAATGGAAACAATAAAAAGCACATACTTTGTGATATCTCCTCTTGTAGAAAACACAGACAGCTCAAAATTTTACAGAATATGTTGAAGACCAAGACCCACAAAGTGATTTGAAATGGTTTTTCTCTCATGTTGCATTTTAGAGAAAACATCAAATGCACGCTTTAGGCCAAAATGCATTGAAACCAATGGAAAACAAAGGCTCATACTTTGTGATATCTTCTCTTGTAGCAAACACAGACAGCTCAAAATTCCACAGAATGTGTTGAAGACCAAGACCCACAAATGTGATGTGAAATGGTTTTTCTCCCATGTTGCGTTTAAGAGAAAACAGCAAATGCTGGTTTTAGGCCAAAATGCATTGAAACCAATGGAAACAACTAAAGTGCATACTTTGTGATATTTCCTCTTGTAGCAAACACAGACAGCTCAAAATTTCACAGAATGTGTTGAAGAACAAGACCCACAAATGTGATCTGAAATGGTTTTTCTCCCATGTTGCGTTTAAGAGAAAACAGAATGTGTTGAAGACCAAGACCCACAAATGTGATGTGAAATGGTTTTTCTCCCATGTTGCGTTTAAGAGAAAACAGCAAATGCACACTTTAGGCCAAAATGCATTGAAACCAATGGAAACAGTAAAATTGCATATTTTGTGATATCTCCTCTAGTAGCAAACACAGACAGCTCAAAATTTCACAGAATGTGTTGAAGACCAAGACCCACAAAAGTGATGTGAAATGGTTTTTCTCCCATGTTGCTTTTAAGAGAAAACAGCAAATGCTTGTTTTAGGCCAAAATGCATTGAAAACAATGGAAATGACAAAAGCAAATACTTTGTGATATCTCCTCTTGTAGCAAAGACAGACAGCTCAAAATTTCACAGAATGTGTTGAAGACCAAGACCCACAAATGTGATATGAAATGGTTTTTCTCCCATGTTGCGTTTAAGAGAAAACAGCAAATGCTGGTTTTAGGCCAAAATGCATTGAAACCAATGGAAACAACTAAAGTGCATACTTTGTGATATTTCCTCTTGTAGCAAACACAGACAGCTCAAAATTTCACAGAATGTGTTGAAGAACAAGACCCACAAATGTGATCTGAAATGGTTTTTCTCCCATGTTGCGTTTAAGAGAAAACAGAATGTGTTGAAGACCAAGACCCACAAATGTGATGTGAAATGGTTTTTCTCCCATGTTGCGTTTAAGAGAAAACAGCAAATGCACACTTTAGGCCAAAATGCATTGAAACCAATGGAAACAGTAAAATTGCATATTTTTTGATATCTCCTCTAGTAGCAAACACAGACAGCTCAAAATTTCACAGAATGTGTTGAAGACCAAGACCCACAAAAGTGATGTGAAATGGTTTTTCTCCCATGTTGCTTTTAAGAGAAAACAGCAAATGCTTGTTTTAGGCCAAAATGCATTGAAAACAATGGAAACGACAAAAGCAAATACTTTGTGATATCTCCTCTTGTAGCAAAGACAGACAGCTCAAAATTTCACAGAATGTGTTGAAGACCAAGACGCACAAATGTGATATGAAATGGTTTTTCTCCCATGTTGCGTTTAAGAGAAAACAGCAAATGCTCGTCTTAGGCCAAAATGCATTGAAACCAATGGAAACAACGAAAGCGCATACTTTGTGATATCTCCTCTTGTAGCAAACACAGACAGCTCAAAATTTCACAGAATGTGTTGAAGAAAAAGACCCACAAATGTGCTGTGAAATGGTTTTTCTTCCATGTTGCGTTTAAGAGAAAACAGCAAATGCACATTTTAGGCCAAAATGCATTGAAACCAAAGGAAACAACAAAAGCACATACTTTGTGATATCTCCTCTTGTAGCAAACACAGACAGCTCAAAATTTCACAGAATGTGTTGAAGACCAAGACCCACAAATGTGATGTGAAATGGTTTTTCTCCCATGTTGCGTTTAAGAGAAAACAGCAAATGCTGGTTTTAGGCCAAAATGCATTGAAACCAATGGAAACAACTAAAGTGCATACTTTGTGATATTTCCTCTTGTAGCAAACACAGACAGCTCAAAATTTCACAGAATGTGTTGAAGAACAAGACCCACAAATGTGATGTGAAATGGTTTTTCTCCCATGTTGCGTTTAAGAGAAAACAGAATGTGTTGAAGACCAATACCCACAAATGTGATGTGAAATGGTTTTTCTCCCATGTTGCGTTTAAGAGAAAACAGCAAATGCACACTTTAGGCCAAAATGCATTGAAACCAATGGAAATAGTAAAAGTGCATTTTTTGTGATATCTCCTCTAGTAGCAAACACAGACAGCTCAAAATTTCACAGAATGTGTTGAAGACCAAGACCCACAAATGTGATGTGAAATGGTTTTTCTCCCATGTTGCTTTTAAGAGAAAACAGCAAATGCTTGTTTTAGGCCAAAATGTATTGAAACCAATGGAAACGACAAAAGCAAATACTTTGTGATATCTTCCTCTTGTAGCAAACACAGACAGCTCAAAATTTCACAGAATGTGTTGAAGACCAAGACCCTCAAATGTGATATGAAATGTTTTTTCTCCCATGTTTCGTTTAAGAGAAAACGGCAAATGCTCATTAAAGTCAAAAATGCATTGAAACCAATAGAAACAACAAAAGCACATACTTTGTGATATCTCCTCTTGTAGCAAACAAAGACAGCTCAAAATTTCACAGAAAGTGTTGAAGACCAAGACCCACAAATGAGATGTGAAATGGTTTTTCTCCTTTGTTGCATTTCAGAGAAAACAGCAAATGCACGCTTTAGGCGAAAATGCATTGAAACCAATAGAAAACAAAAGCGCATACTTTGTGATATCTCCTCTTGTAGCAAACACAGACAGCTCAAAATTCCACAGAATGTGTTGAAGACCAAGACCCACAAATGTGATGTGAAATGGTTTTTCTCCCATGTTGCGTTTAAGAGAAAACAGCAAATACTGGTTTTAGGCCAAAATGCATTGAAACCAATGGAAACAACTAAAGTGCATACTTTGTGATATTTCCTCTTGTAGCAAACACAGACAGCTCAAAATTTCACAGAATGTGTTGAAGAACAAGACCCACAAATGTGATCTGAAATGGTTTTTCTCCCATGTTGCGTTTAAGAGAAAACAGAATGTGTTGAAGACCAAGACCCACAAATGTGATGTGAAATGGTTTTTCTCCCATGTTGCGTTTAAGAGAAAACAGCAAATGCACATTTTAGGCCAAAATGCATTGAAACCAAAGGAAACAACAAAAGCACATACTTTGTGATATCTCCTCTTGTAGCAAACACAGACAGCTCAAAATTTCACAGAATGTGTTGAAGACCAAGACCCACAAATGTGATGTGAAATGGTTTTTCTCCCATGTTGCGTTTAAGAGAAAACAGCAAATGCTCATCTTAGGCCAAAATGCATTGAAACCAATGGAAACAATGAAAGCGCATACTTTGTGATATCTCCTCTTGTAGCAAACACAGACAGCTCAAAATTTCACAGAATGTGTTGAAGACCAAGACCAACAAATGTGATGTGAAATGGTTTTTCTCCCATGTTGCATTTAAGAGAAAACAGCAAATGCTCATTATAGGCCAAAATGCATTGAAACCAATGGAAACGACAAAAGCGCATACAATGTGATATTTCCTCTTGTAGCAAACAAAGATAGCTCAAAATTTCACAGAATGTGTTGTAGACCAAGACCCACAAATGTGATGTGAAATGTTTATTCTCCCATGTTGCGTTTATGAGAAAGCAGCAAATGCTCATTTTAGGCCAAAATGCATTGAAACCAATGGAAACAACAAAAGCACATACTTTGTGATATCTCCGCTTGTAGCAAACACAGACAGCTCAAAATTTCACAGAATGTGTTGAAGACCAAGAACCACAAATGTGATGTGAAATGGTTTTTCTTCCATGTTGCGTTTAAGAGAAAACAGCAAATGCTCATTTTAGGCCAAAATGCATTGAAACCAATGGAAACAACAAAAGCGCATACTTTGTGATATCTCCTCTTGTAGCAAACACAGACAGCTCAAAATTCCACAGAATGTGTTGAAGACCAAGACCCACAAATGTGATGTGAATTGGTTTTTCTCCCATGTTGCGTTTAAGAGAAAACAGCAAATGCTGGTTTTAGGCCAAAATGCATTGAAACCAATGGAAACAACTAAAGTGCATACTTTGTGATATTTCCTCTTGTAGCAAAGACAGACAGCTCAAAATTTCACAGAATGTGTTGAAGACCAAGACCCACAAATGTGATATGAAATGGTTTTTCTCCCATGTTGCGTTTAAGAGAAAACAGCAAATGCTCGTATTAGGCCAAAATGCATTGAAACCAATGGAAACAACGAAAGCGCATACTTTGTGATATCTCCTCTTGTAGCAAACACAGACAGCTCAAAATTTCACAGAATGTGTTGAGGAACAAGACCCACAAATGTGATGTGAAATGGTTTTTCTCCCATGTTGCGTTTAAGAGAAAACAGCAAATGCACACTTTAGGCCAAAATGCATTGAAACCAATGGAAACAGTAAAATTGCATATTTTGTGATATCTCCTCTAGTAGCAAACACAGACAGCTCAAAATTTCACAGAATGTGTTGAAGACCAAGACCCACAAAAGTGATGTGAAATGGTTTTTCTCCCATGTTGCTTTTAAGAGAAAACAGCAAATGCTTGTTTTAGGCCAAAATGCATTGAAACCAATGGAAACGACAAAAGCAAATACTTTGTGATATCTCCTCTTGTAGCAAAGACAGACAGCTCAAAATTTCACAGAATGTGTTGAAGACCAAGACCCACAAATGTGATATGAAATGGTTTTTCTCCCATGTTGCGTTTAAGAGAAAACAGCAAATGCTCGTCTTAGGCTAAAATGCATTGAAACCAATGGAAACAACGAAAGCGCATACTTTGTGATATCTCCTCTTGTAGCAAACACAGACAGCTCAAAATTTCACAGAATGTGTTGAAGAAAAAGACCCACAAATGTGCTGTGAAATGGTTTTTCTTCCATGTTGCGTTTAAGAGAAAACAGCAAATGCACATTTTAGGCCAAAATGCATTGAAACCAAAGGAAACAACAAAAGCACATACTTTGTGATATCTCCTCTTGTAGCAAACACAGACAGCTCAAAATTTCACAGAATGTGTTGAAGACCAAGACCCACAAATGTGATGTGAAATGGTTTTTCTCCCATGTTGCGTTTAAGAGAAAACAGCAAATGCTGGTTTTAGGCCAAAATGCATTGAAACCAATGGAAACAACTAAAGTGCATACTTTGTGATATTTCCTCTTGTAGCAAACACAGACAGCTCAAAATTTCACAGAATGTGTTGAAGAACAAGACCCACAAATGTGATGTGAAATGGTTTTTCTCCCATGTTGCGTTTAAGAGAAAACAGCAAATGCACACTTTAGGCCAAAATGCATTGAAACCAATGGAAATAGTAAAAGTGCATTTTTTGTGATATCTCCTCTAGTAGCAAACACAGACAGCTCAAAATTTCACAGAATGTGTTGAAGACCAAGACCCACAAATGTGATGTGAAATGGTTTTTCTCCCATGTTTCATTTAAGAGAAAACGGCAAATGCTCATTAAAGTCAAAAATGCATTGAAACCAATAGAAACAACAAAAGCACATACTTTGTGATATCTCCTCTTGTAGCAAACAAAGACAGCTCAAAATTTCACAGAAAGTGTTGAAGACCAAGACCCACAAATGAGATGTGAAATGGTTTTTCTCCTTTGTTGCATTTCAGAGAAAACAGCAAATGCACGCTTTAGGCGAAAATGCATTGAAACCAATAGAAAACAAAAGCACATACTTTGTGATATCTCCTCTTGTGACAAACAAAGACAGCTCAAAATGTCACAGAATGTGTTGAAGACCAAGACCCACAAATTTGATGTGAAATGTTTTTTCTCCCATGTTGCATTTAGGAGAAAACAGCAAATGCTCGTTTTAGGCCAAAATGCCATGAAACCAAATGGAAACAATAAAAGCACATACTTTGTGATATCTCCTCTTGTAGAAAACACAGACAGCTCAAAATTTTACAGAATATGTTGAAGACCAAGACCCACAAAGTGATTTGAAATGGTTTTTCTCTCATGTTGCATTTTAGAGAAAACATCAAATGCACGCTTTAGGCCAAAATGCATTGAAACCAATGGAAAACAAAGGCTCATACTTTGTGATATCTTCTCTTGTAGCAAAAAAAGACTGCTCAAAATTTCACAGAATGTGTTGAAGACCAAGACCCACAAATGTGATGTGAAATGGTTTTTCTCCCATGTTGCGTTTAAGAGAAAACAGCAAATGCTTGTTTTAGGCCAAAATGCATTCAAACCAATGGAAATGACAAAAGCAAATACTTTGTGATATCTCATCTTGTAGCAAACACAGACAGCTCAAAATTTCACAGAATGTGTTGAAGACCAAGACCCACAAATGTGATATGAAATGGTTTTTCTCCCATGTTGCGTTTAAGAGAAAACGGCAAATGCTCATTATAGGCAAAAATGCATTGAAACCTATGGAAACAACGAAAGTGCATACTTTGTGATATCTCTTCTTGTAGCAAACACAGACAGCTCAAAATTTCACAGAATGTGTTTAAGACCAAGACCCACAAATGTGCTGTGAAATGGTTTTTCTTCCATTTGCGTTTAAGAGAAAACAGCAAATGCTCGTTTTAGGCCAAAATGCATTGAAACCAATGGAAACAACAAAAGCACATACTTGTGATATCTCCTCTTGCAGCAAAAACAGACAGCTCAAAATGTCACAGAATGTGTTGAAGACCAAGACCCACAAATTTGATGTGAAATGGTTTTTCTCCCATGTTGCATTTAAGAGAAAACAGCAAATGCTGGTTTTAGGCCAAAATGCATTGAAACCAATGGAAACAACAAAAGCGCATACTTTGTGATATCTCCTCTTGTAGCAAACACAGACAGCTCAAAATTCCACAGAATGTGTTGAAGACCAAGACCCACAAATGTGATGTGAAATGGTTTTTCTCCCATGTTGCGTTTAAGAGAAAACAGCAAATGCTGGTTTTAGGCCAAAATGCATTGAAACCAATGGAAACAACGAAAGCGCATACTTTGTGATATCTCCTCTTGTAGCAAACACAGACAGCTCAAAATTTCACAGAATGTGTTGAAGACCAAGACCCACAAATGTGATGTGAAATGGTTTTTCTTCCATGTTGCGTTTAAGAGAAAACAGCAAATGCTCATTTTAGGCCAAAATGCATTGAAACCAATGGAAACAACAAAAGCGCATACTTTGTGATATCTCCTCTTGTAGCAAACACAGACAGCTCAAAATTCCACAGAATGTGTTGAAGACCAAGACCCACAAATGTGATGTGAAATGGTTTTTCTTCCATTTGCGTTTAAGAGAAAACAGCAAATGCTCGTTTTAGGCCAAAATGCATTGAAACCAATGGAAACAACAAAAGCACATACTTGTGATATCTCCTCTTGCAGCAAAAACAGACAGCTCAAAATGTCACAGAATGTGTTGAAGACCAAGACCCACAAATTTGATGTGAAATGGTTTTTCTCCCATGTTGCATTTAAGAGAAAACAGCAAATGCTGGTTTTAGGCCAAAATGCATTGAAACCAATGGAAACAACAAAAGCGCATACTTTGTGATATCTCCTCTTGTAGCAAACACAGACAGCTCAAAATTCCACAGAATGTGTTGAAGACCAAGACCCACAAATGTGATGTGAAATGGTTTTTCTCCCATGTTGCATTTAAGAGAAAACAGCAAATGCTGGTTTTAGGCCAAAATGCATTGAAACCAATGGAAACAACTAAAGTGCATACTTTGTGATATTTCCTCTTGTAGCAAACACAGACAGCTCAAAATTTCACAGAATGTGTTGAAGAACAAGACCCACAAATGTGATCTGAAATGGTTTTTCTCCCATGTTGCATTTAAGAGAAAACAGAATGTGTTGAAGACCAAGACCCACAAATGTGATGTGAAATGGTTTTTCTCCCATGTTGCGTTTAAGAGAAAACAGCAAATGCACATTTTAGGCCAAAATGCATTGAAACCAAAGGAAACAACAAAAGCACATACTTTGTGATATCTCCTCTTGTAGCAAACACAGACAGCTCAAAATTTCACAGAATGTGTTGAAGACCAAGACCCACAAATGTGATGTGAAATGGTTTTTCTCCCATGTTGCGTTTAAGAGAAAACAGCAAATGCTCATCTTAGGCCAAAATGCATTGAAACCAATGGAAACAATGAAAGCGCATACTTTGTGATATCTCCTCTTGTAGCAAACACAGACAGCTCAAAATTTCACAGAATGTGTTGAAGACCAAGACCAACAAATGTGATGTGAAATGGTTTTTCTCCCATGTTGCATTTAAGAGAAAACAGCAAATGCTCATTATAGGCCAAAATGCATTGAAACCAATGGAAACGACAAAAGCGCATACAATGTGATATTTCCTCTTGTAGCAAACAAAGATAGCTCAAAATTTCACAGAATGTGTTGTAGACCAAGACCCACAAATGTGATGTGAAATGTTTATTCTCCCATGTTGCGTTTATGAGAAAGCAGCAAATGCTCATTTTAGGCCAAAATGCATTGAAACCAATGGAAACAACAAAAGCACATACTTTGTGATATCTCCGCTTGTAGCAAACACAGACAGCTCAAAATTTCACAGAATGTGTTGAAGACCAAGAACCACAAATGTGATGTGAAATGGTTTTTCTTCCATGTTGCGTTTAAGAGAAAACAGCAAATGCTCATTTTAGGCCAAAATGCATTGAAACCAATGGAAACAACAAAAGCGCATACTTTGTGATATCTCCTCTTGTAGCAAACACAGACAGCTCAAAATTCCACAGAATGTGTTGAAGACCAAGACCCACAAATGTGATGTGAATTGGTTTTTCTCCCATGTTGCGTTTAAGAGAAAACAGCAAATGCTCGTATTAGGCCAAAATGCATTGAAACCAATGGAAACAATGAAAGCGCATACTTTGTGATATCTCCTCTTGTAGCAAACACAGACAGCTCAAAATTTCACAGAATGTGTTGAGGAACAAGACCCACAAATGTGATCTGAAATGGTTTTTCTCCCATGTTGCGTTTAAGAGAAAACAGAATGTGTTGAAGACCAAGACCCACAAATGTGATGTGAAATGGTTTTTCTCCCATGTTGCGTTTAAGAGAAAACAGCAAATGCACACTTTAGGCCAAAATGCATTGAAACCAATGGAAACAGTAAAATTGCATATTTTGTGATATCTCCTCTAGTAGCAAACACAGACAGCTCAAAATTTCACAGAATGTGTTGAAGACCAAGACCCACAAAAGTGATGTGAAATGGTTTTTCTCCCATGTTGCTTTTTAGAGAAAACAGCAAATGCTTGTTTTAGGCCAAAATGCATTGAAACCAATGGAAACGACAAAAGCAAATACTTTGTGATATCTCCTCTTGTAGCAAAGACAGACAGCTCAAAATTTCACAGAATGTGTTGAAGACCAAGACCCACAAATGTGATATGAAATGGTTTTTCTCCCATGTTGCGTTTAAGAGAAAACAGCAAATGCTCGTCTTAGGCTAAAATGCATTGAAACCAATGGAAACAACGAAAGCGCATACTTTGTGATATCTCCTCTTGTAGCAAACACAGACAGCTCAAAATTTCACAGAATGTGTTGAAGAAAAAGACCCACAAATGTGCTGTGAAATGGTTTTTCTTCCATGTTGCGTTTAAGAGAAAACAGCAAATGCACATTTTAGGCCAAAATGCATTGAAACCAAAGGAAACAACAAAAGCACATACTTTGTGATATCTCCTCTTGTAGCAAACACAGACAGCTCAAAATTTCACAGAATGTGTTGAAGACCAAGACCCACAAATGTGATGTGAAATGGTTTTTCTCCCATGTTGCGTTTAAGAGAAAACAGCAAATGCTGGTTTTAGGCCAAAATGCATTGAAACCAATGGAAACAACTAAAGTGCATACTTTGTGATATTTCCTCTTGTAGCAAACACAGACAGCTCAAAATTTCACAGAATGTGTTGAAGAACAAGACCCACAAATGTGATGTGAAATGGTTTTTCTCCCATGTTGCGTTTAAGAGAAAACAGCAAATGCACACTTTAGGCCAAAATGCATTGAAACCAATGGAAATAGTAAAAGTGCATTTTTTGTGATATCTCCTCTAGTAGCAAACACAGACAGCTCAAAATTTCACAGAATGTGTTGAAGACCAAGACCCACAAATGTGATGTGAAATGGTTTTTCTCCCATGTTGCTTTTAAGAGAAAACAGCAAATGCTTGTTTTAGGCCAAAATGTATTGAAACCAATGGAAACGACAAAAGCAAATACTTTGTGATATCTCCTCTTGTAGCAAACACAGACAGCTCAAAATTTCACAGAATGTGTTGAAGACCAAGACCCACAAATGTGATATGAAATGTTTTTTCTCCCATGTTTCATTTAAGAGAAAACGGCAAATGCTCATTAAAGTCAAAAATGCATTGAAACCAATAGAAACAACAAAAGCACATACTTTGTGATATCTCCTCTTGTAGCAAACAGACAGCTCAAAATTTCACAGAAAGTGTTGAAGACCAAGACCCACAAATGAGATGTGAAATGGTTTTTCTCCTTTGTTGCATTTCAGAGAAAACAGCAAATGCACGCTTTAGGCGAAAATGCATTGAAACCAATAGAAAACAAAAGCACATACTTTGTGATATCTCCTCTTGTGACAAACAAAGACAGCTCAAAATGTCACAGAATGTGTTGAAGACCAAGACCCACAAATTTGATGTGAAATGTTTTTTCTCCCATGTTGCATTTAGGAGAAAACAGCAAATGCTCGTTTTAGGCCAAAATGCCATGAAACCAAATGGAAACAATAAAAGCACATACTTTGTGATATCTCCTCTTGTAGAAAACACAGACAGCTCAAAATTTTACAGAATATGTTGAAGACCAAGACCCACAAAGTGATTTGAAATGGTTTTTCTCTCATGTTGCATTTTAGAGAAAACATCAAATGCACGCTTTAGGCCAAAATGCATTGAAACCAATGGAAAACAAAGGCTCATACTTTGTGATATCTTCTCTTGTAGCAAAAAAAGACTGCTCAAAATTTCACAGAATGTGTTGAAGACCAAGACCCACAAATGTGATGTGAAATGGTTTTTCTCCCATGTTGCGTTTAAGAGAAAACAGCAAATGCTTGTTTTAGGCCAAAATGCATTCAAACCAATGGAAATGACAAAAGCAAATACTTTGTGATATCTCATCTTGTAGCAAACACAGACAGCTCAAAATTTCACAGAATGTGTTGAAGACCAAGACCCACAAATGTGATATGAAATGGTTTTTCTCCCATGTTGCGTTTAAGAGAAAACGGCAAATGCTCATTATAGGCAAAAATGCATTGAAACCAATGGAAACAACGAAAGTGCATACTTTGTGATATCTCTTCTTGTAGCAAACACAGACAGCTCAAAATTTCACAGAATGTGTTTAAGACCAAGACCCACAAATGTGCTGTGAAATGGTTTTTCTTCCATTTGCATTTAAGAGAAAACAGCAAATGCTCGTTTTAGGCCAAAATGCATTGAAACCAATGGAAACAACAAAAGCACATACTTGTGATATCTCCTCTTGCAGCAAAAACAGACAGCTCAAAATGTCACAGAATGTGTTGAAGACCAAGACCCACAAATTTGATGTGAAATGGTTTTTCTCCCATGTTGCATTTAAGAGAAAACAGCAAATGCTGGTTTTAGGCCAAAATGCATTGAAACCAATGGAAACAACAAAAGCGCATACTTTGTGATATCTCCTCTTGTAGCAAACACAGACAGCTCAAAATTTCACAGAATGTGTTGAAGACCAAGACCCACAAATGTGATGTGAAATGGTTTTTCTTCCATGTTGCGTTTAAGAGAAAACAGCAAATGCTCATTTTAGGCCAAAATGCATTGAAACCAATGGAAACAACAAAAGCGCATACTTTGTGATATCTCCTCTAGTAGCAAACACAGACAGCTCAAAATTTCACAGAATGTGTTGAAGACCAAGACCCACAAATGTGATGTGAAATGGTTTTTCTCCCATATTGCATTTAAGAGAAAACAGCAAATGCTGGTTTTAGGCCAAAATGCATTGAAACCAATGGAAACAACTAAAGTGCATATTTTGTGATATTTCCTCTTGTAGCAAAGACAGACAGCTCAAAATTTCACAGAATGTGTTGAAGAACAAGACCCACAAATGTGATCGGAAATGGTTTTTCTCCCATGTTGCGTTTAAGAGAAAACAGAATGTGTTGAAGACCAAGACCCACAAATGTGATATGAAATGGTTTTTCTCCCATGTTGCGTTTAAGAGAAAACAGCAAATGCTCGTATTAGGCCAAAATGCATTGAAACCAATGGAAACAACGAAAGCGCATACTTTGTGATATCTCCTCTTGTAGCAAACACAGACAGCTCATAATTTCACAGAATGTGATTGAAGCCCTAGGAGCAGGACGTGTATTTTTTGCTCTTAGGCCTTGTGGAAGATCTGTGAAGCCAGGGACTCTATTTCGTTCCCCTCCCCTGGAGGGATGGAGTCCTCTCCGGAGGATGTTGGAGGTGGCCCCCAGGCTTCTGGGCCTGGTGGAGGGCCTGATGAGTTAGGCCTAAAGCGAGCTGTGGTGCTGCTTACCCAGCTCACCCCCAGCGAGGTCGGCAGTGAGCCCAGCTGGGCTATCCAGGTGGAGGAACCTGGAGAGGGCCCCAAACCCTCGGGATCTGGTCCCCTGAGTGGGGTAACTCAGGGGAGCGTGGTGGTGCTTACCAGCCTGGAGGGTGAGGAGGGGCTTCTCTGCCCGGACGCCCAGGACCTGATGGAGGGGATGTCTGGCGATGAGTCGGAGCAGTCGTCAGACTTTACTGATGATGAAGATGGCGGTGAGGCTGTGGAGTCTGAGGACGAGTTTGCCAGCCTGGATATGGCTGAACTAAGGAGAGAGTCTAGGAGGGCACAGGCATGGATCTCTGCAAAAGAAATTCCTACCCCACTTGGCAAAAATCCATGCTTAAAAAGGAAATGGTGGAGCTGGAAGAAAAAGTGCAGAGAATAAGAGCCAGGATAATATCATTAAAAGAGGCTGAGAAGGCTTCCCTACCTTTTTCAGCTGGTGTGGCTGTATGTCCTCCCGGTGGCGTGGCCGTAGGTACTCCCGGTGGTGTGGCCGTAGGAACTCCCAGTGGTGTGGCCGTAGGGAACCCCGTTGGTGTGGCCTTAGAGAACCCCGTTGGTGTGGCCTTAGAGAACCCCGTTGGTGTGGCTGTAGTCCCATCGTGTCCGGAAGATGTAAAGGATGCGGGCAGCGGGTGTGCGGCAGCAGCGGCTGAGGACGGAGATGCTGAGATCGCGGGAGGCAAGATGGCGGCGCCCAGTCCGTACATCGTGGATGCTAGCGGCGGCGTTATGGAGACGGAGGGCAGCGCTGATTTGCTAGCGGGTCCCATGACGGCGCCCGGCGGGGAGGCGGCCAGAGGATCAGGGCTGATGGTAACGGTGGCTGCGTCCAATAGGCAGGGGGAGGCGTCTCTCCTGGGGACGGTGACGGGCACTGACGGAGCCGGGGGTGTGGCGGTAACCATGGCAGCCGCTGACGCCGCTGCTGTGACAGCTGTCACGGATCCCGGCGGTCTATCTGCCCAGGTCCTGGACCCGAAGGTTGCGGAGGTAGGGCCGGCGCGGGCCGGCGGGGAGCGCACGGAGGCTGATCTATCCCACATACCTGCGGTGATGGGCTCCGGCTCTGTTCCCGTGGATGCGATGGGAGATCTGGCCAAAGGGGTGCAGGAGTGTGATGAGCTGTCATCTGGCGGAGGCCATCTTGTTGGAGAGCAGGCCGGTGGAAAAGCTGTAAACTGTCGGTGTCTGTCAAATGTAGCGGCAGCCATCTTGATGTGGTCCGCAGTAAAGTTAAAAGCCCTGCGAGCGGTCCAGTTTCCACAGGTAAAGAGGTGGAGAATAGTTCGGAGTCTCTGATGGTGGCGGCTGCTGAGGAGGCAGAATGTCGAGACCGAAGTGCTAAAAGACTGGGTGACAAGGCTGTTTCTGGCCCAGGGAAGGTGTCGAGCTTGGCACAAGGACTACCCAGTGTGGACAGATCTGTTCTAAGTGGGGAGCGTTTAACCTTGGTGGACACTATATTTGGGGGTATCAATGTTCCTGCAAGGTCCATGGCCGCTGTGGATTTGATTATGTCAGATCAGGCCAGGAGGACAGGGTCAGGTGCTGGCGAAGGTGGTTCAGTTATGAGTAATGGTGTGGCTGTAGGGCAAGTGCCTTCTGCTCCAGGTATTGGTGTTCCTGGGGCCCAGGAGCAGGTCAGGCCGGGTCCGACATCATATGCAAATGTGGTGTCGGGCAGGACACCTGTGGTTCCAGTGTTTAGTGGTGGTGGTGGGGCCGCAATTAAAAGAAGGAATGTGGTCCAATTAAAATGGATAGGAGAAGGTGAGCCTCCGAGTAAGGCTACTTTTTTAGAGATGATATTTTCTCTGGGGTTTTCGCCGGGTGATTTGTTCGCCTGCATTCACCCGGTGAGGACCCCGGACTATGACGTAAGCTTTATGACATTAAGAGGGCTGCAGGCGTTTAGTACAAAATGGGAAAGCAAGAAAAAAGAGCACCCATTTTGTAAATTTAAGTCACTGATGGTGTCACGCCAGGATCGTGTGAAGATTACGATTCTGGTACGTAATGAATCCTTGCCAGAGGCGGACATATTGTTCTGGCTCTCAAGGCACTGTCTGATATTGTCCTCTGGTCTAGAAAAATTTGACCATACGAAGGGAGTATGGGGGGGGGGCTATGCAGCATTTGTTCGACTGCAGCAGGTAGGAATAGAAACAAGGCATATTCCTTCTGCTGCTTTCATTGGCCGGGATAGAATCCAGGTGTTCTATCCCGGTCAGCCCCGAGTCTGCCACAAATGCGGAAGTTTTCGGCACTTCTCAAACGACTGTTCAGTTGTGAAGTGTGCACTATGTAGCGAGTCGGGGCATAGCTCTAAAGAATGCAATAGGGTGAGGTGTAATCTGTGCGGGATGGTTGGCCACCCATACAGCCGTTGCCCATCAGCCTCCCACAATGCAGGGGTGGGGGTAGGTGTGCAGATGAGAGTTGAGTCAGAGGAGGCAGTAGGTGAAGAGCTGGTGACTGGGCAAGTGAGTGGGGAGGATGCTGGATTTGAGACAGCGGTAGAAAGGAATGGCGGGAGGAGTGAGAGTGAGTTGGAGGTGGAGCAGGAGCCGGTTAGACCTGTGAATAGCCCTGCGGTAGGTGGTCAGGCATCTAATGAGGTCAGCAAATTAGGCCCGAGCAGAGTGGTGGCTCCATTCACGCTAGTTGAGCAGAGGAAAAGGAGGAGAAGGAAGAAAAACAAGCAAAGTGATGGCGACCTGGTATTGTCAAACAGGTTTAAGTTTTCTACTTAAGATGAAGAAGATGATAAGGAGGAGGAGGGTGAAATAGTGATGGATGGAGGTAAAAATTTAGTGTTTGTCCCTGATAAGGCCACGAGGAAAAAGGTTGGTAGAAAGTCTACCTTTGGGGAGGCTGCAGAAGGGGCTAAGCCTAGGGAATCTAGACAGGAAGGGGCCGGTGGAGGCAAGGTTCTGAGGAAGACTAGGAACCTGACTACAGAGTCCACTAGTGAAGGTCCAGAATGGGATCCGGCGGGAACGAGGTTGGGGGATAGAGTAGTGGTGGCAGGGGGAAAGTTGGTAGAGGGGCAGGGTGTGGGGTTTTCAGGTGAAGTGTCTGTGGTGGATGAAACCCCAGAGCCAGGGCCTGGGGGTGCTTGTTCTCAGGAGGTTCCCGAGAAGGCCCCTCCTGAAACCATGTTAGGGGGTTTGACGGCCCCAAAGCCTCCGGACCCGGGTACATCTCCTGAAAAGGTGTTGGGTGAGGTGGTGGGGGACGGGACTGAGAGGACTGGTGGGGCGGCTGGGTCCAGTGACCCACAGGTTGAGGCCATGGCCTCGGAGGCTCCTATCAGTACGAATGTGGTGGAGGGTGATATGATTGAGGTTGTCTTGCCGTGTGGTGAGGATATCCCGTTTGGGTTATCCTGTAAGCGGACAGGTTCCTCTGGGGAGGAATCTGTTCGGCAGACAAAGAAAAAGTAAGATGGAGTCCTACTTCTATAATTCTGAACTATGGCTCTCCATCCCATACGATGTGCCACCATTAATGTGGCTTCCGTTCTTTCCGATCGTGCTCGTTACATGGCCTTTGATTTTTTTGACACGGTTGATGTTGATTTTTTGTTTTTGCAGGAGACCCGGGTGGGAGACTTGTCCACTCTCCATAGGGCGAAAGCCCAGTGGAGATGTGGTCAGTCTTTCTGGTCTCTTGCGGCCGAGCCATACGGTGGGGTGGCGGTGCTTTTTACCGGCATGGTAACCATACACCGAATTATAGAGCTGCAGGTAGGTAGATGCATGATTTTGGATGTTAACCTAAGAGGGCACGACTTGAGGCTGATTAATGTCTATGGACCACAATCGGCCTGGGATAGGAAATGCCTTTTTGGGTTGATAAAACCATTTCTTTTTACAGCTCAGCAGATTGTCTTTGGCGGCGACTTCAACACCGTCGTTAGGCCTAAAGACAGGGGAGGCACAAGGACAACCCTGAGCTATGATGCAAATTTTTTAGTGAGTATGATAAGAGAGGCTGGTCTGGTTGATGTGCACATTCGCCATTATCCAGACCTCACGGGTTACACTTATTATTGTGGTAGTCGTAGATCTAGAATAGATAGGTTTTTTGTTAAGGAGTCTTCAAAAACTTTGCCTCCAGAGGTGAAGCCAGTAGAATTCTCCGATCACGTGTTTCTGAGTGTGACTTTGAATGCTTCGAAAACCCCTCAGAAAGGACGGGGCCTTTGGCGCTTGAATTCTGAACTCCTAAGGGAGGAAAGGGTCAGTCAGTCCTTCAGAGACTTCTTTCAACTACAGGAGACACTTCTGGAGGCTGGTTGGAGTAGATCTGAGTGGTGGGAGGTATGTAAAAAGAGGACTCGGGTGTTCTTTCAGAGGCTGGTAGCCCGGAGAAACTTGAGAAAAAGGTGCATCATTCACAGATTGAGGAGGAAATTGGATTTCTTAATCTCTGAGCGTGGAGATGGTGGGGAAATCTCCCGGGTGAAGGCTCAGCTGAGGGAATTTCAGTATAATCGTCTGGCCTCTTTGATTCTGGAGAGGGATTATGGTAAATACCACTCGCCTGATCCTTACCAGAGTTGCAGGAGGTCAGTTGATTTGAGGGAGGTCAGAGGCCTGTATGATGACCAGGGTACTCTCTGTGAGGATAGGGAGGGTATCTTGGGAGTCATCGGGTCCTACTATTCCAACCTTCTGTCTGAGCAGCCGCTCATCGGAGAGAGGATGGAGACATTCCTGAGGGAAACACCGGGGCTCAAAGAACTTGATGCCTCTTTTGACTCCTTGGGTGGTGATGTGACGGTGGAGGAAGTCAAGAAAGCAATTGGTGGTTTGTCCATCAAGAAGTCCCCAGGACCAGATGGTTTGACATCTGAGTTTTATAAAGCCTTTGTTGACATCTTGGCTCCCCGTCTTATGGAGGTGTATAATGAGTGCCTGGGTGAGGGGTCGCTCCCTCCCTCCATGAGGTCCTCCGCCCTCATATTACTGTCCAAAGGAAAGGTTCCATCCCGTATTGAAAACTGGCGCCCCATCGCCCTTCTTAATACGGACAGGAAGATTCTGGCGAAAATATTCTTCAATAGGCTGATGGAAATTTCCGGGCTGGTACTGTCTCCATCTCAGCATTGTACTGTTAAGGGCCGAAGCACATTTAGTGCTGTCCTTGGTGTCCGGGAGGCCATGGAACGATGCCGTGCTGAAAAGTGGGGCAAGTACTTACTGGCATTGGATCAGTCCAAGGCCTTTGATCGGGTGAGCCATAAGTACCTGTGGGCTGTACTGGAAAGGTATGGTCTTCCAGCAAGGGTTATTGATTGGCTTCGAGTGTTATATAATCAGGCCAAGAGTTTCCCACTTGTCAATGGTTGGGTAGGCCCTGCCTTTAGGGTTGACTCCGGTGTCCGTCAGGGATGCCCCCTGAGCCCTCTTCTATATGTGTTCGCAATTGATCCTTTCATAAGGAGGATTGATTGTGGCACTGTGGGAGGGGTGCAGCTGGGCCCGGAGACTCCTCTGAGGGTGGTGGCCTATGCAGATGATGTCACAGTTGTCCTGTCATCCGTGGCAGAGGCATGTGAAGTGGAACACCTTATCTCTGAGTACTCTGAAGCTTCGAGCTCTAGAGTGAACCAAGATAAGTGTGAAGCTTTCTGGATGGGGGAGGAAGGTGATGAGTTTGACCTTCCGGACAGCCTTCCCCGGGCCAGTCCTGAAATTAAGATCTTAGGCATTAGATTTGGCCGTGGTGACTATGCCACTCAAAACTGGGAGAGGAGGTTGGAAGATGCTGCCAAGAAGGTGCGGGCTTGGAGAAGGTGGAAGCTTTCTTTCAGGGAAAGGGTTCACTTGATCAAGACTTACCTGATTCCAGTTTTCTTGTATGTCAGTTACGTATGTTTTCTGCCGCAATCTTTATGGACCAGGATAAACTCCTTGTTCTTTCTTCTTTTGTGGGGGAACGGGATGAACATCGTCAAGAGGGGTATAACCTACAGGTTGAGGGAAGAGGGCGGGCTTGACATGGTCAGCCCCGTGGTGTTTTTTGCCACAACGTTCTTGAAGCTCAATCTTGGTAGTCTGCTTTCAGAGACTCCCCCTCAATGGGTAGAGAGTTTTAGAGCCTGGGTGCTTCCCTTTCTTGATCTGTGGGTAGATGGAGGCCGTGTCAGAACTCTCAGAGTCAGAAGTGGGTACCTTCCGATCTATGTCATATTGTGCTTGAAGGTGACAAGGCGTTGGGGGCTGGAGGTGCGAGATGTCAAAACCTTCTCCAGGAAGCAGTTGGGGAGAAGCATTTTGCGCTCTCACTTTTATGCTCCGCTGTCACTGAGGGACTGCCCGGGCATAGTCTGCTCAAATGGGATCTCTTTGTTGTTGTCGGAGAGAGTCCCTTTGAAGTTTAGGGACATTGCTTGGCTTTCCTTTCAAGGGAGGCTCTATGTGAGGGGAAATATCAAGAGTAGAAGTGCTGATGACCGTGATTGTCCACGCGAGGATTGTCTAGGGGAGGAGGAGACCATGGACCACTTCCTCTTGAGATGTCCCTTCACTATAGAGGTGTGTAAGTCAGTCTCAAGGGCCTTACGCATCCCGTGCCTTTCGTGGCTTAGTTACCCTGAGTGGGTTTACGGTGCCTTCAAAGGGTATGGAAGGTTTAATTTGACCACGATTTTTATAGTTAGTCTAGCGGTTAGGTACAACTTATGGAATGCACGGTGCTTACTTCCATTGAGACAAAAAGTCCTTCCCTGTGCAGAGGTGGTGGGCAGTATTCTACACGAGGTGAAGAGGTTGATGGATATGGACAGGGAGAGATTGGATGCTACCGGGTGGTCTAGAAGGTGGAGGCACCTGAAGCCCCCTTGATAGGTGGTGGGCAATCTCTTTCTGTTTTCATTCTAAAAGGCTTTTCTGTTCTTTTGCACCCCTTCAGCTTGGTAGTATTTTGGTCATGTTTTTTTAAGGAATGGTTTGCGTGTATCTAAAAGCTCCTCTTACTTTCTCTTTGTTAAATGGAGTTAGTGTTGGTAGTTTAGTTTTAAATGGGTGATGGGATAGGTTAGGTTTAGTATGGTGTAATGTTGGTGATGGGTTAGTTATATATTGTCCTGTTTTTGGTGGTATGAGTGCTTGTCCTACATGTTACAGCGTTAGGCCTCAGGTGTAGGCCTTCTCTTTTTTTTTCTTAAGGGGGGGTTAGTTGTTTATGTATTTACTTTGTACCAAAGATGGTTTATTTGTTAAGGCGTGTTAAGCCTGATCCTTCTAAGTTAAGAATGGATTCTTTTATCGTGTTCTGTATATACATTTGTTCAGAACTGCTTTTAAAAGTTTTTTACTATTTTGTATGTAAAAGGGTTATGCTTGTTGCATTTTTTTCCATTAAAGAGAATTGACCAAGACCCAAAAATGTGATATGAAATGGTTTTTCTCCCATGTTGCGTTTAAGAGAAAACAGCAAATGCTCGTCTTAGGCTAAAATGCATTGAAACCAATGGAAACAACGAAAGCGCATACTTTGTGATATCTCCTCTTGTAGCAAACACAGACAGCTCAAAATTTCACAGAATGTGTTGAAGAAAAAGACCCACAAATGTGCTGTGAAATGGTTTTTCTTCCATGTTGCGTTTAAGAGAAAACAGCAAATGCACATTTTAGGCCAAAATGCATTGAAACCAAAGGAAACAACAAAAGCACATACTTTGTGATATCTCCTCTTGTAGCAAACACAGACAGCTCAAAATTTCACAGAATGTGTTGAAGACCAAGACCCACAAATGTGATGTGAAATGGTTTTTCTCCCATGTTGCGTTTAAGAGAAAACAGCAAATGCTGGTTTTAGGCCAAAATGCATTGAAACCAATGGAAACAACTAAAGTGCATACTTTGTGATATTTCCTCTTGTAGCAAACACAGACAGCTCAAAATTTCACAGAATGTGTTGAAGAACAAGACCCACAAATGTGATGTGAAATGGTTTTTCTCCCATGTTGCGTTTAAGAGAAAACAGAATGTGTTGAAGACCAATACCCACAAATGTGATGTGAAATGGTTTTTCTCCCATGTTGCATTTAAGAGAAAACAGCAAATGCACACTTTAGGCCAAAATGCATTGAAACCAATGGAAATAGTAAAAGTGCATTTTTTGTGAAATCTCCTCTAGTAGCAAACACAGACAGCTCAAAATTTCACAGAATGTGTTGAAGACCAAGACCCACAAATGTGATGTGAAATGGTTTTTCTCCCATGTTGCTTTTAAGAGAAAACAGCAAATGCTTGTTTTAGGCCAAAATGTATTGAAACCAATGGAAACGACAAAAGCAAATACTTTGTGATATCTCCTCTTGTAGCAAACACAGACAGCTCAAAATTTCACAGAATGTGTTGAAGACCAAGACCCACAAATGTGATATGAAATGGTTTTTCTCCCATGTTGCGTTTAAGAGAAAACGGCAAATGCTCATTATAGGCAAAAATGCATTGAAACCAATGGAAACAACAAAAGTGCATACTTTGTGATATCTCTTCTTGTAGCAAACACAGACAGCTCCAAATTTCACAGAATGTGTTTAAGACCAAGACCCACAAATGTGCTGTGAAATGGTTTTTCTTCCATTTGCGTTTAAGAGAAAACAGCAAATGCTCGTTTTAGGCCAAAATGCATTGAAACCAATGGAAACAACAAAAGCACATACTTGTGATATCTCCTCTTGCAGCAAAAACAGACAGCTCAAAATGTCACAGAATGTGTTGAAGACCAAGACCCACAAATTTGATGTGAAATGGTTTTTCTCCCATGTTGCATTTAAGAGAAAACAGCAAATGCTGGTTTTAGGCCAAAATGCATTGAAACCAATGGAAACAACAAAAGCGCATACTTTGTGATATCTCCTCTTGTAGCAAACACAGACAGCTCAAAATTCCACAGAATGTGTTGAAGACCAAGACCCACAAATGTGATGTGAAATGGTTTTTCTCCCATGTTGCGTTTAAGAGTAAACAGCAAATGCTGGTTTTAGGCCAAAATGCATTGAAACCAATGGAAACAACTAAAGTGCATACTTTGTGATATTTCCTCTTGTAGCAAACACAGACAGCTCAAAATTTCACAGAATGTGTTGAAGAACAAGACCCACAAATGTGATCTGAAATGGTTTTTCTCCCATGTTGCGTTTAAGAGAAAACAGAATGTGTTGAAGACCAAGACCCACAAATGTGATGTGAAATGGTTTTTCTCCCATGTTGCGTTTAAGAGAAAACAGCAAATGCACACTTTAGGCCAAAATGCATTGAAACCAATGGAAACAGTAAAATTGCATATTTTGTGATATCTCCTCTAGTAGCAAACACAGACAGCTCAAAATTTCACAGAATGTGTTGAAGACCAAGACCCACAAAAGTGATGTGAAATGGTTTTTCTCCCATGTTGCTTTTAAGAGAAAACAGCAAATGCTTGTTTTAGGCCAAAATGCATTGAAACCAATGGAAACGACAAAAGCAAATACTTTGTGATATCTCCTCTTGTAACAAAGACAGACAGCTCAAAATTTCACAGAATGTGTTAAAGACCAAGACCCACAAATGTGATATGAAATTGTTTTTCTCCCATGTTGCGTTTAAGAGAAAACAGCAAATGCTCGTCTTATGCCAAAATGCATTGAAACCAATGGAAACAACGAAAGCGCATACTTTGTGATATCTCCTCTTGTAGCAAACACAGACAGCTCAAAATTTCACAGAATGTGTTGAAGAAAAAGACCCACAAATGTGCTGTGAAATGGTTTTTCTTCCATGTTGCGTTTAAGAGAAAACAGCAAATGCACATTTTAGGCCAAAATGCATTGAAACCAAAGGAAACAACAAAAGCACATACTTTGTGATATCTCCTCTTGTAGCAAACACAGACAGCTCAAAATTTCACAGAATGTGTTGAAGACCAAGACCCACAAATGTGATGTGAAATGGTTTTTCTCCCATGTTGCGTTTATGAGAAAACAGCAAATGCTCGTTTTAGGCCAAAATGCATTGAAACCAATAAAAACAACAAAAGCACATACTTTGTGATATCTCCGCTTGTAGCAAACAAAGACAGCTCAAAATTTCACAGAATGTGTTGAAGACCAAGACCCACAAATGTGATGTGAAATGGTTTTTCTCCCATGTTGCGTTTAAGAGAAAACAGCAAATGCTCATCTTAGGCCAAAATGCATTGAAACCAATGGAAACAACGAAAGCGCATACTTTGTGATATCTCCTCTTGTAGCAAACACAGACAGCTCAAAATTTCACAGAATGTGTTGAAGACCAAGACCCACAAATGTGATGTGAAATGGTTTTTCTTCCATGTTGCGTTTAAGAGAAAACAGCAAATGCTCATTTTAGGCCAAAATGCATTGAAACCAATGGAAACAACAAAAGCGCATACTTTGTGATATCTCCTCTTGTAGCAAACACAGACAGCTCAAAATTCCACAGAATGTGTTGAAGACCAAGACCCACAAATGTGATGTGAATTGGTTTTTCTCCCATGTTGCGTTTAAGAGAAAACAGCAAATGCTGGTTTTAGGCCAAAATGCATTGAAACCAATGGAAACAACGAAAGAGCATACTTTGTGATATCTCCTCTTGTAGCAAACACAGACAGCTCAAAATTTCACAGAATGTGTTGAGGAACAAGACCCACAAATGTGATCTGAAATGGTTTTTCTCCCATGTTGCGTTTAAGAGAAAACAGAATGTGTTGAAGACCAAGACCCACAAATGTGATGTGAAATGGTTTTTCTCCCATGTTGCGTTTAAGAGAAAACAGCAAATGCACACTTTAGGCCAAAATGCATTGAAACCAATGGAAACAGTAAAATTGCATATTTTGTGATATCTCCTCTAGTAGCAAACACAGACAGCTCAAAATTTCACAGAATGTGTTGAAGACCAAGACCCACAAAAGTGATGTGAAATGGTTTTTCTCCCATGTTGCTTTTAAGAGAAAACAGCAAATGCTTGTTTTAGGCCAAAATGCATTGAAACCAATGGAAACGACAAAAGCAAATACTTTGTGATATCTCCTCTTGTAGCAAAGACAGACAGCTCAAAATTTCAGAGAATGTGTTGAAGACCAAGACCCACAAATGTGATATGAAATGGTTTTTCTCCCATGTTGCATTTAAGAGAAAACAGCAAATGCTCGTATTAGGCCAAAATGCATTGAAACCAATGGAAACAACGAAAGAGCATACTTTGTGATATCTCCTCTTGTAGCAAACACAGACAGCTCAAAATTTCACAGAATGTGTTGAGGAACAAGACCCACAAATGTGATCTGAAATGGTTTTTCTCCCATGTTGCGTTTAAGAGAAAACAGAATGTGTTGAAGACCAAGACCCACAAATGTGATGTGAAATGGTTTTTCTCCCATGTTGCGTTTAAGAGAAAACAGCAAATGCACACTTTAGGCCAATATGCATTGAAACCAATGGAAACAGTAAAATTGCATATTTTGTGATATCTCCTCTAGTAGCAAACACAGACAGCTCAAAATTTCACAGAATGTGTTGAAGACCAAGACCCACAAATGTGCTGTGAAATGGTTTTTCTTCCATGTTGCGTTTAAGAGAAAACAGCAAATGCACATTTTAGGCCAAAATGCATTGAAACCAAAGGAAACAACAAAAGCACATACTTTGTGATATCTCCTCTTGTAGCAAACACAGACAGCTCAAAATTTCACAGAATGTGTTGAAGACCAAGACCCACAAATGTGATGTGAAATGGTTTTTCTCCCATGTTGCGTTTAAGAGAAAACAGCAAATGCTGGTTTTAGGCCAAAATGCATTGAAACCAATGGAAACAACTAAAGTGCATACTTTGTGATATTTCCTCTTGTAGCAAACACAGACAGCTCAAAATTTCACAGAATGTGTTGAAGACCAATACCCACAAATGTGATGTGAAATGGTTTTTCTCCCATGTTGCGTTTAAGAGAAAACAGCAAATGCACACTTTAGGCCAAAATGCATTGAAACCAATGGAAATAGTAAAAGTGCATTTTTTGTGATATCTCCTCTAGTAGCAAACACAGACAGCTCAAAATTTCACAGAATGTGTTGAAGACCAAGACCCACAAATGTGATGTGAAATGGTTTTTCTCCCATGTTGCTTTTAAGAGAAAACAGCAAATGCTTGTTTTAGGCCAAAATGTATTGAAACCAATGGAAACGACAAAAGCAAATACTTTGTGATATCTCCTCTTGTAGCAAACACAGACAGCTCAAAATTTCACAGAATGTGTTGAAGACCAAGACTCACAAATGTGATATGAAATGTTTTTTCTCCCATATTTCGTTTAAGAGAAAACGGCAAATGCTCATTAAAGACAAAAATGCATTGAAACCAATAGAAATAACAAAAGCACATACTTTGTGATATCTCCTCTTGTAGCAAACAAAGACAGCTCAAAATTTCACAGAAAGTGTTGAAGACCAAGACCCACAAATTTGATGTGAAATGGTTTTTCTCCTTTGTTGCATTTCAGAGAAAACAGCAAATGCACGCTTTAGGCGAAAATGCATTGAAACCAATAGAAAACAAAAGCACATACTTTGTGATATCTCCTCTTGTGACAAACAAAGACAGCTCAAAATGTCACAGAATGTGTTGAAGACCAAGACCCACAAATTTGATGTGAAATGTTTTTTCTCCCATGTTGCATTTAGGAGAAAACAGCAAATGCTCATTTTAGGCCAAAATGCCATGAAACCAAATGGAAACAATAAAAGCACATACTTTGTGATATCTCCTCTTGTAGAAAACACAGACAGCTCAAAATTTTACAGAATATGTTGAAGACCAAGACCCACAAAGTGATTTGAAATGGTTTTTCTCTCATGTTGCATTTTAGAGAAAACATCAAATGCACGCTTTAGGCCAAAATGCATTGAAACCAATGGAAAACAAAGGCTCATACTTTGTGATATCTTCTCTTGTAGCAAAAAAAGACTGCTCAAAATTTCACAGAATGTGTTGAAGACCAAGACCCACAAATGTGATGTGAAATGGTTTTTCTCCCATGTTGCGTTTAAGAGAAAACAGCAAATGCTTGTTTTAGGCCAAAATGCATTCAAACCAATGGAAATGACAAAAGCAAATACTTTGTGATATCTCCTCTTGTAGCAAACACAGACAGCTCAAAATTTCACAGAATGTGTTGAAGACCAAGACCCACAAATGTGATATGAAATGGTTTTTCTCCCATGTTGCGTTTAAGAGAAAACGGCAAATGCTCATTATAGGCAAAAATGCATTGAAACCAATGGAAACAACGAAAGTGCATACTTTGTGATATCTCTTCTTGTAGCAAACACAGACAGCTCAAAATTTCACAGAATGTGTTTAAGACCAAGACCCACAAATGTGCTGTGAAATGGTTTTTCTTCCATTTGCGTTTAAGAGAAAACAGCAAATGCTCGTTTTAGGCCAAAATGCATTGAAACCAATGGAAACAACAAAAGCACATACTTGTGATATCTCCTCTTGCAGCAAAAACAGACAGCTCAAAATGTCACAGAATGTGTTGAAGACCAAGACCCACAAATTTGATGTGAAATCTTTTTTCTCCCATGTTGCATTTAAGAGAAAACAGCAAATGCTGGTTTTAGGCCAAAATGCATTGAAACCAATGGAAACAACAAAAGCGCATACTTTGTGATATCTCCTCTTGTAGCAAACACAGACAGCTCAAAATTCCACAGAATGTGTTGAAGACCAAGACCCACAAATGTGATGTGAAATGGTTTTTCTCCCATGTTGCGTTTAAGAGAAAACAGCAAATGCTGGTTTTAGGCCAAAATGCATTGAAACCAATGGAAACAACGAAAGCGCATACTTTGTGATATCTCCTCTTGTAGCAAACACAGACAGCTCAAAATTTCACAGAATGTGTTGAAGACCAAGACCCACAAATGTGATGTGAAATGGTTTTTCTCCCATGTTGCGTTTAAGAGAAAACAGCAAATGCTGGTTTTAGGCCAAAATGCATTGAAACCAATGGAAACAACTAAAGTGCATACTTTGTGATATTTCCTCTTGTAGCAAACACAGACAGCTCAAAATTTCACAGAATGTGTTGAAGAACAAGACCCACAAATGTGATCTGAAATGGTTTTTCTCCCATGTTGCGTTTAAGAGAAAACAGAATGTGTTGAAGACCAAGACCCACAAATGTGATGTGAAATGGTTTTTCTCCCATGTTGCGTTTAAGAGAAAACAGCAAATGCACACTTTAGGCCAAAATGCATTGAAACCAATGGAAACAGTAAAATTGCATATTTTGTGATATCTCCTCTAGTAGCAAACACAGACAGCTCAAAATTTCACAGAATGTGTTGAAGACCAAGACCCACAAAAGTGATGTGAAATGGTTTTTCTCCCATGTTGCTTTTAAGAGAAAACAGCAAATGCTTGTTTTAGGCCAAAATGCATTGAAACCAATGGAAACGACAAAAGCAAATACTTTGTGATATCTCCTCTTGTAGCAAAGACAGACAGCTCAAAATTTCACAGAATGTGTTGAAGACCAAGACCCACAAATGTGATATGAAATGGTTTTTCTCCCATGTTGCGTTTAAGAGAAAACAGCAAATGCTCGTCTTAGGCTAAAATGCATTGAAACCAATGGAAACAACGAAAGCGCATACTTTGTGATATCTCCTCTTGCAGCAAACACAGACAGCTCAAAATTTCACAGAATGTGTTGAAGAAAAAGACCCACAAATGTGCTGTGAAATGGTTTTTCTTCCATGTTGCGTTTAAGAGAAAACAGCAAATGCACATTTTAGGCCAAAATGCATTGAAACCAAAGGAAACAACAAAAGCACATACTTTGTGATATCTCCTCTTGTAGCAAACACAGACAGCTCAAAATTTCACAGAATGTGTTGAAGACCAAGACCCACAAATGTGATGTGAAATGGTTTTTCTCCCATGTTGCGTTTAAGAGAAAACAGCAAATGCTGGTTTTAGGCCAAAATGCATTGAAACCAATGGAAACAACTAAAGTGCATACTTTGTGATATTTCCTCTTGTAGCAAACACAGACAGCTCAAAATTTCACAGAATGTGTTGAAGAACAAGACCCACAAATGTGATGTGAAATGGTTTTTCTCCCATGTTGCGTTTAAGAGAAAACAGAATGTGTTGAAGACCAATACCCACAAATGTGATGTGAAATGGTTTTTCTCCCATGTTGCGTTTAAGAGAAAACAGCAAATGCACACTTTAGGCCAAAATGCATTGAAACCAATGGAAATAGTAAAAGTGCATTTTTTGTGATATCTCCTCTAGTAGCAAACACAGACAGCTCAAAATTTCACAGAATGTGTTGAAGACCAAGACCCACAAATGTGATGTGAAATGGTTTTTCTCCCATGTTGCTTTTAAGAGAAAACAGCAAATGCTTGTTTTAGGCCAAAATGTATTGAAACCAATGGAAACGACAAAAGCAAATACTTTGTGATATCTCCTCTTGTAGCAAACACAGACAGCTCAAAATTTCACAGAATGTGTTGAAGACCAAGACCCACAAATGTGATATGAAATGTTTTTTCTCCCATGTTTCGTTTAAGAGAAAACGGCAAATGCTCATTAAAGTCAAAAATGCATTGAAACCAATAGAAACAACAAAAGCACATACTTTGTGATATCTCCTCTTGTAGCAAACAAAGACAGCTCAAAATTTCACAGAAAGTGTTGAAGACCAAGACCCACAAATGAGATGTGAAATGGTTTTTCTCCTTTGTTGCATTTCAGAGAAAACAGCAAATGCACGCTTTAGGCGAAAATGCATTGAAACCAATAGAAAACAAAAGCACATACTTTGTGATATCTCCTCTTGTGACAAACAAAGACAGCTCAAAATGTCACAGAATGTGTTGAAGACCAAGACCCACAAATTTGATGTGAAATGTTTTTTCTCCCATGTTGCATTTAGGAGAAAACAGCAAATGCTCGTTTTAGGCCAAAATGCCATGAAACCAAATGGAAACAATAAAAGCACATACTTTGTGATATCTCCTCTTGTAGAAAACACAGACAGCTCAAAATTTTACAGAATATGTTGAAGACCAAGACCCACAAAGTGATTTGAAATGGTTTTTCTCTCATGTTGCATTTTAGAGAAAACATCAAATGCACGCTTTAGGCCAAAATGCATTGAAACCAATGGAAAACAAAGGCTCATACTTTGTGATATCTTCTCTTGTAGCAAAAAAAGACTGCTCAAAATTTCACAGAATGTGTTGAAGACCAAGACCCACAAAAGTGATGTGAAATGGTTTTTCTCCCATGTTGCTTTTAAGAGAAAACAGCAAATGCTTGTTTTAGGCCAAAATGCATTGAAACCAATGGAAACGACAAAAGCAAATACTTTGTGATATCTCCTCTTGTAGCAAAGACAGACAGCTCAAAATTTCACAGAATGTGTTGAAGACCAAGACCCACAAATGTGATATGAAATGGTTTTTCTCCCATGTTGCGTTTAAGAGAAAACAGCAAATGCTCGTCTTAGGCTAAAATGCATTGAAACCAATGGAAACAACGAAAGCGCATACTTTGTGATATCTCCTCTTGCAGCAAACACAGACAGCTCAAAATTTCACAGAATGTGTTGAAGAAAAAGACCCACAAATGTGCTGTGAAATGGTTTTTCTTCCATGTTGCGTTTAAGAGAAAACAGCAAATGCACATTTTAGGCCAAAATGCATTGAAACCAAAGGAAACAACAAAAGCACATACTTTGTGATATCTCCTCTTGTAGCAAACACAGACAGCTCAAAATTTCACAGAATGTGTTGAAGACCAAGACCCACAAATGTGATGTGAAATGGTTTTTCTCCCATGTTGCGTTTAAGAGAAAACAGCAAATGCTGGTTTTAGGCCAAAATGCATTGAAACCAATGGAAACAACTAAAGTGCATACTTTGTGATATTTCCTCTTGTAGCAAACACAGACAGCTCAAAATTTCACAGAATGTGTTGAAGAACAAGACCCACAAATGTGATGTGAAATGGTTTTTCTCCCATATTGCGTTTAAGAGAAAACAGAATGTGTTGAAGACCAATACCCACAAATGTGATGTGAAATGGTTTTTCTCCCATGTTGCGTTTAAGAGAAAACAGCAAATGCACACTTTAGGCCAAAATGCATTGAAACCAATGGAAATAGTAAAAGTGCATTTTTTGTGATATCTCCTCTAGTAGCAAACACAGACAGCTCAAAATTTCACAGAATGTGTTGAAGACCAAGACCCACAAATGTGATGTGAAATGGTTTTTCTCCCATGTTGCTTTTAAGAGAAAACAGCAAATGCTTGTTTTAGGCCAAAATGTATTGAAACCAATGGAAACGACAAAAGCAAATACTTTGTGATATCTCCTCTTGTAGCAAACACAGACAGCTCAAAATTTCACAGAATGTGTTGAAGACCAAGACCCACAAATGTGATATGAAATGTTTTTTCTCCCATGTTTCGTTTAAGAGAAAACGGCAAATGCTCATTAAAGTCAAAAATGCATTGAAACCAATAGAAACAACAAAAGCACATACTTTGTGATATCTCCTCTTGTAGCAAACAAAGACAGCTCAAAATTTCACAGAAAGTGTTGAAGACCAAGACCCACAAATGAGATGTGAAATGGTTTTTCTCCTTTGTTGCATTTCAGAGAAAACAGCAAATGCACGCTTTAGGCGAAAATGCATTGAAACCAATAGAAAACAAAAGCACATACTTTGTGATATCTCCTCTTGTGACAAACAAAGACAGCTCAAAATGTCACAGAATGTGTTGAAGACCAAGACCCACAAATTTGATGTGAAATGTTTTTTCTCCCATGTTGCATTTAGGAGAAAACAGCAAATGCTCGTTTTAGGCCAAAATGCCATGAAACCAAATGGAAACAATAAAAGCACATACTTTGTGATATCTCCTCTTGTAGAAAACACAGACAGCTCAAAATTTTACAGAATATGTTGAAGACCAAGACCCACAAAGTGATTTGAAATGGTTTTTCTCTCATGTTGCATTTTAGAGAAAACATCAAATGCACGCTTTAGGCAAAAATGCATTGAAACCAATGGAAAACAAAGGCTCATACTTTGTGATATCTTCTCTTGTAGCAAAAAAAGACTGCTCAAAATTTCACAGAATGTGTTGAAGACCAAGACCCACAAATGTGATGTGAAATGGTTTTTCTCCCATGTTGCGTTTAAGAGAAAACAGCAAATGCTTGTTTTAGGCCAAAATGCATTCAAACCAATGGAAATGACAAAAGCAAATACTTTGTGATATCTCCTCTTGTAGCAAACACAGACAGCTCAAAATTTCACAGAATGTGTTGAAGACCAAGACCCACAAATGTGATATGAAATGGTTTTTCTCCCATGTTGCGTTTAAGAGAAAACGGCAAATGCTCATTATAGGCAAAAATGCATTGAAACCAATGGAAACAATGAAAGTGCATACTTTGTGATATCTCTTCTTGTAGCAAACACAGACAGCTCAAAATTTCACAGAATGTGTTTAAGACCAAGACCCACAAATGTGCTGTGAAATGGTTTTTCTTCCATTTGCGTTTAAGAGAAAACAGCAAATGCTCGTTTTAGGCCAAAATGCATTGAAACCAATGGAAACAACAAAAGCACATACTTGTGATATCTCCTCTTGGAGCAAAAACAGACAGCTCAAAATGTCACAGAATGTGTTGAAGACCAAGACCCACAAATTTGATGTGAAATGGTTTTTCTCCCATGTTGCATTTAAGAGAAAACAGCAAATGCTGGTTTTAGGCCAAAATGCATTGAAACCAATGGAAACAACAAAAGCGCATACTTTGTGATATCTCCTCTTGTAGCAAACACAGACAGCTCAAAATTCCACAGAATGTGTTGAAGACCAAGACCCACAAATGTGATGTGAAATGGTTTTTCTCCCATGTTGCGTTTAAGAGAAAACAGCAAATGCTGGTTTTAGGCCAAAATGCATTGAAACCAATGGAAACAACTAAAGTGCATACTTTGTGATATTTCCTCTTGTAGCAAACACAGACAGCTCAAAATTTCACAGAATGTGTTGAAGAACAAGACCCACAAATGTGATCTGAAATGGTTTTTCTCCCATGTTGCGTTTAAGAGAAAACAGAATGTGTTGAAGACCAAGACCCACAAATGTGATGTGAAATGGTTTTTCTCCCATGTTGCATTTAAGAAAAAACAGCAAATGCACACTTTAGGCCAAAATGCATTGAAACCAATGGAAACAGTAAAATTGCATATTTTGTGATATCTCCTCTAGTAGCAAACACAGACAGCTCAAAATTTCACAGAATGTGTTGAAGACCAAGACCCACAAAAGTGATGTGAAATGGTTTTTCTCCCATGTTGCTTTTAAGAGAAAACAGCAAATGCTTGTTTTAGGCCAAAATGCATTGAAAACAATGGAAACGACAAAAGCAAATACTTTGTGATATCTCCTCTTGTAGCAAGGACAGACAGCTCAAAATTTCACAGAATGTGTTGAAGACCAAGACCCACAAATGTGATATGAAATGGTTTTTCTCCCATGTTGCGTTTAAGAGAAAACAGCAAATGCTCGTATTAGGCCAAAATGCATTGAAACCAATGGAAACAACGAAAGCGCATACTTTGTGATATCTCCTCTTGTAGCAAACACAGACAGCTCAAAATTTCACAGAATGTGTTGAAGAACAAGACCCACAAATGTGATCTGAAATGGTTTTTCTCCCATGTTGCGTTTAAGAGAAAACAGAATGTGTTGAAGACCAAGACCCACAAATGTGATGTGAAATGGTTTTTCTCCCATGTTGCGTTTAAGAGAAAACAGCAAATGCACACTTTAGGCCAAAATGCATTGAAACCAATGGAAACAGTAAAATTGCATATTTTGTGATATCTCCTCTAGTAGCAAACACAGACAGCTCAAAATTTCACAGAATGTGTTGAAGACCAAGACCCACAAAAGTGATGTGAAATGGTTTTTCTCCCATGTTGCTTTTAAGAGAAAACAGCAAATGCTTGTTTTAGGCCAAAATGCTATGAAACCAGTGGAAACGACAAAAGCAAATACTTTGTGATATCTCCTCTTGTAGCAAAGACAGACAGCTCAAAATTTCACAGAATGTGTTGAAGACCAAGACCCACAAATGTGATATGAAATGGTTTTTTCTCCCATGTTGCGTTTAAGAGAAAACAGCAAATGCTCGTCTTAGGCCAAAATGCATTGAAACCAATGGAAACAACGAAAGCGCATACTTTGTGATATCTCCTCTTGTAGCAAACAAAGACAGCTCAAAATTTCACAGAAAGTGTTGAAGACCAAGACCCACAAATGAGATGTGAAATGGTTTTTCTCCTTTGTTGCATTTCAGAGAAAACAGCAAATGCACGCTTTAGGCGAAAATGCATTGAAACCAATAGAAAACAAAAGCACATACTTTGTGATATCTCCTCTTGTGACAAACAAAGACAGCTCAAAATGTCACAGAATGTGTTGAAGACCAAGACCCACAAATTTGATGTGAAATGTTTTTTCTCCCATGTTGCATTTAGGAGAAAACAGCAAATGCTCGTTTTAGGCCAAAATGCCATGAAACCAAATGGAAACAATAAAAGCACATACTTTGTGATATCTCCTCTTGTAGAAAACACAGACAGCTCAAAATTTTACAGAATATGTTGAAGACCAAGACCCACAAAGTGATTTGAAATGGTTTTTCTCTCATGTTGCATTTTAGAGAAAACATCAAATGCACGCTTTAGGCCAAAATGCATTGAAACCAATGGAAAACAAAGGCTCATACTTTGTGATATCTTCTCTTGTAGCAAAAAAAGACTGCTCAAAATTTCACAGAATGTGTTGAAGACCAAGACCCACAAATGTGATGTGAAATGGTTTTTCTCCCATGTTGCGTTTAAGAGAAAACAGCAAATGCTTGTTTTAGGCCAAAATGCATTCAAACCAATGGAAATGACAAAAGCAAATACTTTGTGATATCTCCTCTTGTAGCAAACACAGACAGCTCAAAATTTCACAGAATGTGTTGAAGACCAAGACCCACAAATGTGATATGAAATGGTTTTTCTCCCATGTTGCGTTTAAGAGAAAACGGCAAATGCTCATTATAGGCAAAAATGCATTGAAACCAATGGAAACAACGAAAGTGCATACTTTGTGATATCTCTTCTTGTAGCAAACACAGACAGCTCAAAATTTCACAGAATGTGTTTAAGACCAAGACCCACAAATGTGCTGTGAAATGGTTTTTCTTCCATTTGCGTTTAAGAGAAAACAGCAAATGCTCGTTTTAGGCCAAAATGCATTGAAACCAATGGAAACAACAAAAGCACATACTTGTGATATCTCCTCTTGCAGCAAAAACAGACAGCTCAAAATGTCACAGAATGTGTTGAAGACCAAGACCCACAAATTTGATGTGAAATGGTTTTTCTCCCATGTTGCATTTAAGAGAAAACAGCAAATGCTGGTTTTAGGCCAAAATGCATTGAAACCAATGGAAACAACAAAAGCGCATACTTTGTGATATCTCCTCTTGTAGCAAACACAGACAGCTCAAAATTCCACAGAATGTGTTGAAGACCAAGACCCACAAATGTGATGTGAAATGGTTTTTCTCCCATGTTGCGTTTAAGAGAAAACAGCAAATGCTGGTTTTAGGCCAAAATGCATTGAAACCAATGGAAACAACAAAAGCGCATACTTTGTGATATCTCCTCTTGTAGCAAACACAGACAGCTCAAAATTCCACAGAATGTGTTGAAGACCAAGACCCACAAATGTGATGTGAAATGGTTTTTCTCCCATGTTGCGTTTAAGAGAAAACAGCAAATGCTGGTTTTAGGCCAAAATGCATTGAAACCAATGGAAACAACGAAAGCGCATACTTTGTGATATCTCCTCTTGTAGCAAACACAGACAGCTCAAAATTTCACAGAATGTGTTGAAGACCAAGACCCACAAATGTGATGTGAAATGGTTTTTCTTCCATGTTGCGTTTAAGAGAAAACAGCAAATGCTCATTTTAGGCCAAAATGCATTGAAACCAATGGAAACAACAAAAGCGCATACTTTGTGATATCTCCTCTTGTAGCAAACACAGACAGCTCAAAATTCCACAGAATGTGTTGAAGACCAAGACCCACAAATGTGATGTGAAATGGTTTTTCTCCCATGTTGCGTTTAAGAGAAAACAGCAAATGCTGGTTTTAGGCCAAAATGCATTGAAACCAATGGAAACAACTAAAGTGCATACTTTGTGATATTTCCTCTTGTAGCAAACACAGACAGCTCAAAATTTCACAGAATGTGTTGAAGAACAAGACCCACAAATGTGATCTGAAATGGTTTTTCTCCCATGTTGCATTTAAGAGAAAACAGAATGTGTTGAAGACCAAGACCCACAAATGTGATGTGAAATGGTTTTTCTCCCATGTTGCGTTTAAGAGAAAACAGCAAATGCACACTTTAGGCCAAAATGCATTGAAACCAATGGAAACAGTAAAATTGCATATTTTGTGATATCTCCTCTAGTAGCAAACAAAGACAGCTCAAAATTTCACAGAATGTGTTGAAGACCAAGACCCACAAATGTGATGTGAAATGGTTTTTCTCCCATGTTGCTTTTAAGGGAAAACAGCAAATGCTTGTTTTAGGCCAAAATGCATTGAAACCAATGGAAACGACAAAAGCAAATACTTTGTGATATCTCCTCTTGTAGCAAAGACAGACAGCTCAAAATTTCACAGAAAGTGTTGAAGACCAAGACCCACAAATGTGATATGAAATGGTTTTTCTCCCATGTTGCGTTTAAGAGAAAACAGCAAATGCTCGTATTAGGCCAAAATGCATTGAAACCAATGGAAACAACGAAAGCGCATACTTTGTGATATCTCCTCTTGTAGCAAACACAGACAGCTCAAAATTTCACAGAATGTGTTGAGGAACAAGACCCACAAATGTGAACTGAAATGGTTTTTCTCCCATGTTGCGTTTAAGAGAAAACAGAATGTGTTGAAGACCAAGACCCACAAATGTGATGTGAAATGGTTTTTCTCCCATGTTGCGTTTAAGAGAAAACAGCAAATGCACACTTTAGGCCAAAATGCATTGAAACCAATGGAAACAGTAAAATTGCATATTTTGTGATATCTCCTCTAGTAGCAAACACAGACAGCTCAAAATTTCACAGAATGTGTTGAAGACCAAGACCCACAAAAGTGATGTGAAATGGTTTTTCTCCCATGTTGCTTTTAAGAGAAAATAGCAAATGCTTGTTTTAGGCCAAAATGCATTGAAACCAATGGAAACGACAAAAGCAAATACTTTGTGATATATCCTCTTGTAGCAAAGACAGACAGCTCAAAATTTCACAGAATGTGTTGAAGACCAAGACCCACAAATGTGATATGAAATGGTTTTTCTCCCATGTTGCGTTTAAGAGAAAACAGCAAATGCTCGTCTTAGGCTAAAATGCATTGAAACCAATGGAAACAACGAAAGCGCATACTTTGTGATATCTCCTCTTGCAGCAAACACAGACAGCTCAAAATTTCACAGAATGTGTTGAAGAAAAAGACCCACAAATGTGCTGTGAAATGGTTTTTCTTCCATGTTGCGTTTAAGAGAAAACAGCAAATGCACATTTTAGGCCAAAATGCATTGAAACCAAAGGAAACAACAAAAGCACATACTTTGTGATATCTCCTCTTGTAGCAATGACAGACAGCTCAAAATTTCACAGAATGTGTTGAAGACCAAGACCCACAAATGTGATGTGAAATGGTTTTTCTCCCATGTTGCGTTTAAGAGAAAACAGCAAATGCTGGTTTTAGGCCAAAATGCATTGAAACCAATGGAAACAACTAAAGTGCATACTTTGTGATATTTCCTCTTGTAGCAAACGCAGACAGCTCAAAATTTCACAGAATGTGTTGAAGAACAAGACCCACAAATGTGATGTGAAATGGTTTTTCTCCCATGTTGCGTTTAAGAGAAAACAGAATGTGTTGAAGACCAATACCCACAAATGTGATGTGAAATGGTTTTTCTCCCATGTTGCGTTTAAGAGAAAACAGCAAATGCACACTTTAGGCCAAAATGCATTGAAACCAATGGAAATAGTAAAAGTGCATTTTTTGTGATATCTCCTCTAGTAGCAAACACAGACAGCTCAAAATTTCACAGAATGTGTTGAAGACCAAGACCCACAAATGTGATGTGAAATGGTTTTTCTCCCATGTTGCTTTTAAGAGAAAACAGCAAATGCTTGTTTTAGGCCAAAATGTATTGAAACCAATGGAAACGACAAAAGCAAATACTTTGTGATATCTCCTCTTGTAGCAAACACAGACAGCTCAAAATTTCACAGAATGTGTTGAAGACCAAGACCCACAAATGTGATATGAAATGTTTTTTCTCCCATGTTTCATTTAAGAGAAAACGGCAAATGCTCATTAAAGTCAAAAATGCATTGAAACCAATAGAAACAACAAAAGCACATACTTTGTGATATCTCCTCTTGTAGCAAACAAAGACAGCTCAAAATTTCACAGAAAGTGTTGAAGACCAAGACCCACAAATGAGATGTGAAATGGTTTTTCTCCTTTGTTGCATTTCAGAGAAAACAGCAAATGCTCGTTTTAGGCCAAAATGCCATGAAACCAAATGGAAACAATAAAAGCACATACTTTGTGATATCTCCTCTTGTAGAAAACACAGACAGCTCAAAATTTTACAGAATATGTTGAAGACCAAGACCCACAAAGTGATTTGAAATGGTTTTTCTCTCATGTTGCATTTTAGAGAAAACATCAAATGCACGCTTTAGGCCAAAATGCATTGAAACCAATGGAAAACAAAGGCTCATACTTTGTGATATCTTCTCTTGTAGCAAAAAAAGACTGCTCAAAATTTCACAGAATGTGTTGAAGACCAAGACCCACAAATGTGATGTGAAATGGTTTTTCTCCCATGTTGCGTTTAAGAGAAAACAGCAAATGCTTGTTTTAGGCCAAAATGCATTCAAACCAATGGAAATGACAAAAGCAAATACTTTGTGATATCTCCTCTTGTAGCAAACACAGACAGCTCAAAATTTCACAGAATGTGTTGAAGACCAAGACCCACAAATGTGATATGAAATGGTTTTTCTCCCATGTTGCATTTAAGAGAAAACGGCAAATGCTCATTATAGGCAAAAATGCATTGAAACCAATGGAAACAACGAAAGTGCATACTTTGTGATATCTCTTCTTGTAGCAAACACAGACAGCTCAAAATTTCACAGAATGTGTTTAAGACCAAGACCCACAAATGTGCTGTGAAATGGTTTTTCTTCCATTTGCGTTTAAGAGAAAACAGCAAATGCTCGTTTTAGGCCAAAATGCATTGAAACCAATGGAAACAACAAAAGCACATACTTGTGATATCTCCTCTTGCAGCAAAAACAGACAGCTCAAAAGGTCACAGAATGTGTTGAAGACCAAGACCCACAAATTTGATGTGAAATGGTTTTTCTCCCATGTTGCATTTAAGAGAAAACAGCAAATGCTGGTTTTAGGCCAAAATGCATTGAAACCAATGGAAACAACAAAAGCGCATACTTTGTGATATCTCCTCTTGTAGCAAACACAGACAGCTCAAAATTCCATAGAATGTGTTGAAGACCAAGACCCACAAATGTGATGTGAAATGGTTTTTCTCCCATGTTGCGTTTAAGAGAAAACAGCAAATGCTGGTTTTAGGCCAAAATGCATTGAAACCAATGGAAACAACTAAAGTGCATACTTTGTGATATTTCCTCTTGTAGCAAACACAGACAGCTCAAAATTTCACAGAATGTGTTGAAGAACAAGACCCACAAATGTGATCTGAAATGGTTTTTCTCCCATGTTGCGTTTAAGAGAAAACAGAATGTGTTGAAGACCAAGACCCACAAATGTGATGTGAAATGGTTTTTCTCCCATGTTGCGTTTAAGAGAAAACAGCAAATGCACACTTTAGGCCAAAATGCATTGAAACCAATGGAAACAGTAAAATTGCATATTTTGTGATATCTCCTCTAGTAGCAAACACAGACAGCTCAAAATTTCACAGAATGTGTTGAAGACCAAGACCCACAAAAGTGATGTGAAATGGTTTTTCTCCCATGTTGCTTTTAAGAGAAAACAGCAAATGCTTGTTTTAGGCCAAAATGCATTGAAAACAATGGAAACGACAAAAGCAAATACTTTGTGATATCTCCTCTTGTAGCAAGGACAGACAGCTCAAAATTTCACAGAATGTGTTGAAGACTAAGACCCACAAATGTGATATGAAATGGTTTTTCTCCCATGTTGCGTTTAAGAGAAAACAGCAAATGCTCGTATTAGGCCAAAATGCATTGAAACCAATGGAAACAACGAAAGCGCATACTTTGTGATATCTCCTCTTGTAGCAAACACAGACAGCTCAAAATTTCACAGAATGTGTTGAAGAACAAGACCCACAAATGTGATCTGAAATGGTTTTTCTCCCATGTTGCGTTTAAGAGAAAACAGAATGTGTTGAAGACCAAGACCCACAAATGTGATGTGAAATGGTTTTTCTCCCATGTTGCGTTTAAGAGAAAACAGCAAATGCACACTTTAGGCCAAAATGCATTGAAACCAATGGAAACAGTAAAATTGCATATTTTGTGATATCTCCTCTAGTAGCAAACACAGACAGCTCAAAATTTCACAGAATGTGTTGAAGACCAAGACCCACAAAAGTGATGTGAAATGGTTTTTCTCCCATGTTGCTTTTAAGAGAAAACAGCAAATGCTTGTTTTAGGCCAAAATGCTATGAAACCAGTGGAAACGACAAAAGCAAATACTTTGTGATATCTCCTCTTGTAGCAAAGACAGACAGCTCAAAATTTCACAGAATGTGTTGAAGACCAAGACCCAAATTTGTGATATGAAATGGTTTTTCTCCCATGTTGCGTTTAAGAGAAAACAGCAAATGCTCGTCTTAGGCCAAAATGCATTGAAACCAATGGAAACAACGAAAGCGCATACTTTGTGATATCTCCTCTTGTAGCAAACACAGACAGCTCAAAATTTCACAGAATGTGTTGAAGACCAAGACCCACAAATGTGCTGTGAAATGGTTTTTCTTCCATGTTGCGTTTAAGAGAAAACAGCAAATGCACATTTTAGGCCAAAATGCATTGAAACCAAAGGAAACAACAAAAGCACATACTTTGTGATATCTCCTCTTGTAGCAAACACAGACAGCTCAAAATTTCACAGAATGTGTTGAAGACCAAGACCCACAAATGTGATGTGAAATGGTTTTTCTCCAATGTTGCGTTTAAGAGAAAACAGCAAATGCTGGTTTTAGGCCAAAATGCATTGAAACCAATGGAAACAACTATAGTGCATACTTTGTGATATTTCCTCTTGTAGAAAACACAGACAGCTCAAAATTTCACAGAATGTGTTGAAGAACAAGACCCACAAATGTGATGTGAAATGGTTTTTCTCCCAAGTTGCGTTTAAGAGAAAACAGAATGTGTTGAAGACCAATACCCACAAATGTGATGTGAAATGGTTTTTCTCCCATGTTGCGTTTAAGAGAAAACAGCAAATGCACACTTTAGGACAAAATGCATTGAAACCAATGGAAATAGTAAAAGTGCATTTTTTGTGATATCTCCTCTAGTAGCAAACACAGACAGCTCAAAATTTCACAGAATGTGTTGAAGACCAAGACCCACAAATGTGATGTGAAATGGTTTTTCTCCCATGTTGTTTTTAAGAGAAAACAGCAAATGCTTGTTTTAGGCCAAAATGTATTGAAACCAATGGAAACGACAAAAGCAAATACTTTGTGATATCTCCTCTTGTAGCAAACACAGACAGCTCAAAATTTCACAGAATGTGTTGAAGACCAAGACCCACAAATGTGATATGAAATGTTTTTTCTCCCATGTTTCGTTTAAGAGAAAACGGCAAATGCTCATTAAAGTCAAAAATGCATTGAAACCAATAAAAACAACAAAAGCACATACTTTGTGATATCTCCTCTTGTAGCAAACAAAGACAGCTCAAAATTTCACAGAAAGTGTTGAAGACCAAGACCCATAAATGAGATGTGAAATGGTTTTTCTCCTTTGTTGCATTTCAGAGAAAACAGCAAATACACGCTCTAGGCGAAAATGCATTGAAACCAATAGAAAACAAAAGCACATACTTTGTGATATCTCCTCTTGTGACAAACAAAGACAGCTCAAAATGTCACAGAATGTGTTGAAGACTAAGACCCACAAATTTGATGTGAAATGTTTTTTCTCCCATGTTGCATTTAGGAGAAAACAGCAAATGCTCGTTTTAGGCCAAAATGCCATGAAACCAATGGAAACAATAAAAGCACATACTTTGTCATATCTCCTCTTGTAGAAAACACAGACAGCTCAAAATTTTACAGAATATGTTGAAGACCAAGACCCACAAAGTGATTTGAAATGGTTTTTCTCTCATGTTGCATTTTAGAGAAAACATCAAATGCACGCTTTAGGCCAAAATGCATTGAAACCAATGGAAAACAAAGGCTCATACTTTGTGATATCTTCTCTTGTAGCAAAAAAAGACAGCTCAAAATTTCACAGAATGTGTTGAAGACCAAGACCCACAAATGTGATGTGAAATGGTTTTTCTTCCATGTTGCGTTTAAGAGAAAACAGCAAATGCTTGTTTTAGGCCAAAATGCATTCAAACCAATGGAAATGACAAAAGCAAATACTTTGTGATATCTCCTCTTGTAGCAAACACAGACAGCTCAAAATTTCACAGAATGTGTTGAAGACCAAGACCCACAAATGTGATATGAAATGGTTTTTCTCCCATGTTGCGTTTAAGAGAAAACGGCAAATGCTCATTATAGGTAAAAATGCATTGAAACCAATGGAAACAACGAAAGTGCATACTTTGTGATATCTCTTCTTGTAGCAAACACAGACAGCTCAAAATTTCACAGAATGTGTTTAAGACCAAGACCCACAAATGTGCTGTGAAATGGTTTTTCTTCCATTTGCGTTTAAGAGAAAACAGCAAATGCTCGTTTTAGGCGAAAATGCATTGAAACCAATGGAAACAACAAAAGCACATACTTGTGATATCTCCTCTTGCAGCAAAAACAGACAGCTCAAAATGTCACAGAATGTGTTGAAGACCAAGACCCACAAATTTGATGTGAAATGGTTTTTCTCCCATGTTGCATTTAAGAGAAAACAGCAAATGCTGGTTTTAGGCCAAAATGCATTAAAACCAATGGAAACAACAAAAGTGCATACTTTGTGATATTTTCTCTTGTAGTAAACACAGACAGCTCAAAATTATACAGAATGTGTTGAAGAACAAGACCCACAAATGTGATGTGAAATGGTTTTTCTCCCATGTTGCGTTTATGAGAAAACAGAATGTGTTGAAGATCAAGACCCACAAATGTGACATGAAATGGTTTTTCTCCCATGTTGCGTTTAAGAGAAAACATGAAATGCTCGTTATAGGCCAAAATGCATTGAAACCAATAGAAAACAAAAGCACATACTTTGTGATATCTCCTCTTGTAACAAACACAGACAGCTCGAAATGTCACAGAATGTGTTGAAGACCAAGACACACAAACTTGATGTGAAATGTTTTTTCTCCCATGTTGCATTTAGGAGAAAACAGCAAATGCTCATTTTAGAACAAAATGCATCGAAACCAATGGAAACAACAAAAGCGCATACTTTGTGATATCTCCTTTTGTAGCAAACAGACAGCTCAAAATTTCACAGAATGTGTTGAAGATCAAGAATCACAAACGTGATGTGACATGGTTTTTCTCCCATGTTGCATTTAAGAGAAAACAGCAAATGCTAATTTTAGGCCAAAATGCATTGAAACCAATGGAAACGACAAAAGCAAATGCTTTGTGATATCTCCTCTTGTAGCAAACACAGACAGCTCAAAATTTCACAGAATGTGTTGAAGACCAAGACCCACAAATGTGATGTGAAATGGTTTTTCTCCCATGTTGCGTTTAAAGAGAAAACAGCAAATCCACGCTTTAGGCTAAAATGCATTGAAACCAATGGAAAACAAAAGCGCATACTTTGTGATATCTTCTCTTGTAGCAAACAAAGACAGCTCAAAATTTCACAGAATGTGTTGAAGACCAAGACCCACAAATTTGATGTGAAATGTTTTTTCTCTCATGTTGCGTTTAAGAGAAAACAGCAAATGCTCGTTTTAGGCCAAAATGCATTGAAACCAATAGAAAACAAAAGCGCATACTTTGTGATATCTTCTCTTGTAGCAAACAAAGACAGCTCAAAATGTCACAGAATGTGTTGAAGACCAAGAACCACAAATGTGATGTGAAATCATTTTTCTCCCATGTTGCATTTAATAGAAAACAGCAAATGCTCATTTTAGGCCAAAATGTATTGAAACCTATGGAAAACAAAAGCGCATACTTTGTGATATCTTCTCTTGTAGCAAACACAGACTGCTCAAAATTTCACAAATGTGTTGAAGACCAAGGCCCAAAAATTTGATGTGAAATGGTTTTTCTCCCATGTTGCATTAAGAGAAAACAGCAAATGCTCGTTTTAGGCCAAAATGCATTGAAACCAATGGAAACGACAAAAGCAAATACTTTGTGATATCTCCTCTTGTAGCAAACACAGACAGCTCAAAATTTCACAAATGTGTTGAAAACCAAGGCCCACAAATTTGATGTGAAATGGTTTTTTCTCCCATGTTGCGTTTAAGAGAAAACAGCAAATGCTCATTTTAGGCCAAAATGCATTGAAACCAATAGAAAACAAAAGCACATACTTTGTGATATCTCCTCTTGTAACAAACACAGACAGCTCGAAATGTCACAGAATGTGTTGAAGACCAAGACACACAAACTTGATGTGAAATGTTTTTTCTCCCATGTTGCATTTAGGAGAAAACAGCAAATGCTCATTTTAGAACAAAATGCATCGAAACCAATGGAAACAACAAAAGCGCATACTTTGTGATATCTCCTTTTGTAGCAAACAGACAGCTCAAAATTTCACAGAATGTGTTGAAGATCAAGAATCACAAACGTGATGTGACATGGTTTTTCTCCCATGTTGCATTTAAGAGAAAACAGCAAATGCTAATTTTAGGCCAAAATGCATTGAAACCAATGGAAACGACAAAAGCAAATGCTTTGTGATATCTCCTCTTGTAGCAAACACAGACAGCTCAAAATTTCACAGAATGTGTTGAAGACCAAGACCCACAAATGTGATGTGAAATGGTTTTTCTCCCATGTTGCGTTTAAAGAGAAAACAGCAAATCCACGCTTTAGGCTAAAATGCATTGAAACCAATGGAAAACAAAAGCGCATACTTTGTGATATCTTCTCTTGTAGCAAACAAAGACAGCTCAAAATTTCACAGAATGTGTTGAAGACCAAGACCCACAAATTTGATGTGAAATGTTTTTTCTCTCATGTTGCGTTTAAGAGAAAACAGCAAATGCTCGTTTTAGGCCAAAATGCATTGAAACCAATAGAAAACAAAAGCGCATACTTTGTGATATCTTCTCTTGTAGCAAACAAAGACAGCTCAAAATGTCACAGAATGTGTTGAAGACCAAGACCCACAAATGTGATGTGAAATCATTTTTCTCCCATGTTGCATTTAATAGAAAACAGCAAATGCTCATTTTAGGCCAAAATGTATTGAAACCTATGGAAAACAAAAGCGCATACTTTGTGATATCTTCTCTTGTAGCAAACACAGACTGCTCAAAATTTCACAAATGTGTTGAAGACCAAGGCCCAAAAATTTGATGTGAAATGGTTTTTCTCCCATGTTGCATTAAGAGAAAACAGCAAATGCTCGTTTTAGGCCAAAATGCATTGAAACCAATGGAAACGACAAAAGCAAATACTTTGTGATATCTCCTCTTGTAGCAAACACAGACAGCTCAAAATTTCACAAATGTGTTGAAAACCAAGGCCCACAAATTTGATGTGAAATGGTTTTTCTCCCATGTTGCGTTTAAGAGAAAACAGCAAATGCTCATTTTAGGC
>JAUIMM010002312.1:0-102107 GCA_031769625.1 Taudactylus pleione | reverse complement strand
CTTAGCACCCTCTCCCTCTCTTACTGAGCACACTTAGCATCCCCTCCCTCCTTTACTGAGCACACTTAGCAGCCCCTCCCTCCCTTACTGAGCACACTTAGCACCCCCTACCTCCCTTACTGAGCAGACTTAGCACCCCGTCCCTCCCTTACTGAGCACACTTAGCACCCCCTCCCTCCCTTACTGAGCACACTTAGCACCTCCTCCCTCCCTTACTGAGCACCCCCTCCCTCCCTTACTGAGCACACTTAGCACTCCCTCCCTCCTTTACTGAGCACACTTAGCATCCCCTCCCTCCCTTACTGAGCACATTTAGCACCCCCTCCCTCCCTTACTGAGCACACTTAGCACCCCCTCCCTCCCTTACTGAGCACACTTAGCACCCCCTCCCTACCTTACTGAGCACACTTAGCACCTCCTCCCTCCCATACTGAGCACCCCCTCCCTCCCTTACTGAGCACACTTAGCACTACCTCCCTCCCTTACTGAGCACACTTAGCAGTCCCTCCTTCCCTTACTGAGCACACTTAGCACCCCCTCCCTCCCTTACTGAGCACATTTAGCACCCCCTCCCTCCCTTACTGAGCACACTTAGCACCCCCTCCCTCCCTTACTGAGCACACTTAGCACCCCCTCCCTACCTTACTGAGCACACTTAGCACCTCCTCCCTCCCATACTGAGCACCCCCCTCCCTCCCTTACTGAGCACACTTAGCACTCCCTCCCTCCCTTACTGAGCACACTTAGCAGTCCCTCCTTCCCTTACTGAGCACACTTAGCACCCCCTCCCTCCCTTACTGAGCACATTTAGCACCCCCTCCCTCCCTTACTGAGCACACTTAGCACCCCCTCCCTCCCTTACTGAGCACACTTAGCACCCCCTCCCTCCCTTACTGAGCACACTTAGCACCCCCTCCCTCCCTTACTGAGCACACTTAGCACCCTCTCCCTCCCTTACTGAGCACACTCAGCACCCCCTCCCTCCCTTACTGAGCACACTCAGCACCCCCTCCCTCCCTTACTGAGCACACTTAGCACCCCCTCCCTCCCTTACTGAGCACACTTAGCACCCCCTCCCTCCCTTACTGAGCACACTTAGCACCCCCTCCCTCCCTTACTGAGCACACTTTGCACCCCCTCCCTCCCTTACTGAGCACACTTAGCAGCCCCTCCCTCCCTTACTGAGCACACTTAGCACTCCCTCCCTCCCTTACAGAGCACACTAAGCACCCCCTCCCTCCCTTACTGAGCACACATAGCTCCCCTCTCCCTCCGTTACTGAGCACACATAGCTCCCCCCTCCCTCCCTGAGGACACTTAGCACCCTCTCCCTCCCTTACTGAGCACACTTAGCACCCCCTCCCTCCCTTACTGAGCACACATAGCTCCCCTCTCCCTCCCTTACTGAGCACACTTAGCACCACCTTCCTCCCTTACTGACCACACTTAGCATCCCCTCCCTCCCTTACTGAGCACACATAGCACCCCCTCCCTCCCTTACTGAGCACACATAGCACCCCCTCCCTCCCTTACTGAGCACATGTAGCACCCCCTCCCTTACTGAGCACACGTAGCACCCCCTCCCTCCCTTACTAAGCACACTTAGCACCCCCTCCCTCCCTTACTGAGAACACTTAGCACTCCCTTCCTCCCTTACTGAGCACACATAGCACCCCCTCCCTCCTCCCTTACTGAGCACACGTAGCACCCCCTCCCTCCCTTACTGAGCACACGTAGCACCCCCTCCCTCCCTTACTGAGCACACTTAGCACTCCCTCCCTCCCTTACTGAGCACACATAGCACCCCCTCCCTCCTCCCTTACTGAGCACACGTAGCACCCCCTCCCTCCCTTACTGAGCACACTTAGCACCCCCTCCCTCCCTTACTGAGCACACTTAGCACCTCCTCCCTCCCTTACTGAGCACCCCCTCCCTCCCTTACCGAGCACACTTAGCACTCCCTCCCTCCCTTACTGAGCACACTTAGCAGTCCCTCCTTCCCTTACTGAGCACACTTAGCACCCCCTCCCTCCCTTACTGAGCACACTTAGCACCCCCTCCCTCCCTTACTGAGCACACTTAGCACCCCCTACCTCCCTTACTGAGCACACTTAGCATCCTCTCCCTCCCTTACTGAGCACACTTAACACCCCCTCCCTCCCTTACTGAGCACACTTAGCACCCCCTCCCTCCTTACTGAGCACACTTAGCACCCCCTCCCTCCCTTACTGAGCACACTTAGCACCCCCTCCCTCCCTGAGCACACTTAGCACCCCCTCCCTCCCGTACTGAGCACACTTAGCACCCCCTCCCTCCCTTACTGAGCACACTTAGCACCCCCTACCTCCCTTACTGAGCACACTTAGAACCCCCTCCCTCCCTTACTGAGCACACTTAGCACCCCCTCCCTCCCTTACTGAGCACACTTAGCACCCTCTCCCTCCCTTACTGAGAACACTTAGCACCCCCTCCCTCCCTTACTGAGCACACTTAGCACCCTCTCCCTCTCTTACTGAGCACACTTAGCATCCCCTCCCTCCTTTACTGAGCACACTTAGCATCCCCTCCCTCCCTTACTGAGCACACTTAGCACCCCCTCCCTCCCTTACTGAGCACACTTAGCACCCCGTCCCTCCCTTACTGAGCACACTTAGCACCCCCTCCCTCCCTTACTGAGCACACTTAGCACCTCCTCCCTCCCTTACTGAGCACCCCCTCCCTCCCTTACTGAGCACACTTAGCACTCCCTCCCTCCCTTACTGAGCACACTTAGCAGTCCCTCCTTCCCTTACTGAGCACACTTAGCACCCCCTCCCTCCCTTACTGAGCACACTTAGCACCCCCTCCCTCCCTTACTGAGCACACTTAGCACCCCCTCCCTCCCTTACTGAGGTCACTTAGCACCCCCTCCCTCCCTTACTGAGCACACTTAGCACCCCCTCCCTCCCTTACTGAGCACACTTAGCACCCCCTCCCTCCCTTTCTGAGCACACTTAGCACCCCCTCCCTCCCTTACTGAGCTCACTTAGCACCCCCTCCCTCCCTTACTGAGCACACTTAGCACCCCCTCCCTCCCTTACTGAGCACACTTAGCACCCCCTCCCTCCCTTACTGAGCACCCCCTCCCTCCCTTACTGAGCACACTTAGCACTCCCTCCCTTACTGAGCACACTAAGCACCCCCTCCCTCCCTTACTGAGCACACATAGCTCCCCTCTCCCTCCCTTACTGAGCACACCTAGCTCCCCGCTTCCTCCCTTACTGAGGACACTTAGCACCCCCTCCCTCCCTTACTGAGCACACATAGCTCCCCTCTCCCTCCCTTGCTGAGCACACTTAGCACCACCTTCCTCCCTTACTGACCACACTTAGCATCCCCTCCCTCCCTTACTGAGCACACATAGCACCCCCTCCCTCCCTTACTGAGCACACATAGCACCCCCTCCCTCCCTTACTGAGCACATGTAGCACCCCCTCCCTTACTGAGCACACGTAGCACCCCCTCCCTCCCTTACTGAGCACACTTAGCACCCCCTCCCTCCCTTACTGAGAACACTTAGCACTCCCTCCCTTACTGAGCACACATAGCACCCCCTCCCTCCTCCCTTACTGAGCACACTTAGCACCCCTTCCCTCCCTTTCTGAGCACACGTAGCACCCCCTCCCTCCCTTACTGAGCACACGTAGCACCCCCTCCCTCCCTTACTGAGCACACTTAACACCCCCTCCCTCCCTTACTGAGCACACTTAGCACCCCCTCTCTACCTTACTGAGCACACTTAGCACCCCCTCCGTCCCTTACTGAGCACACTTAGCACCCCCTCCCTCCCTTACTGAGCACACTTAGCACCCCCTCCCTCCCTTACTGAGCACACTTTGCACCCCCTCCCTCCCTTACTGAGCACACTTAGCACCCCCTCCCTCCCTTACTGAGCACACTTAGCACTCCCTCCCTCCCTTACTGAGCACACTAAGCACCCCCTCCCTCCCTTACTGAGCACACATAGCTCCCCTCTCCCTCCGTTACTGAGCACACATAGCTCCCCCCTCCCTCCCTGAGGACACTTAGCACCCTCTCCCTCCCTTACTGAGCACACTTAGCACCCCCTCCCTCCCTTACTGAGCACACATAGCTCCCCTCTCCCTCCCTTACTGAGCACACTTAGCACCACCTTCCTCCCTTACTGACCACACTTAGCATCCCCTCCCTCCCTTACTGAGCACACATAGCACCCCCTCCCTCCCTTACTGAGCACACATAGCACCCCCTCCCTCCCTTACTGAGCACATGTAGCACCCCCTCCCTTACTGAGCACACGTAGCACCCCCTCCCTCCCTTACTGAGCACACTTAGCACCCCCTCCCTCCCTTACTGAGAACACTTAGCACTCCCTCCCTCCCTTACTGAGCACACATAGCACCCCCTCCCTCCTCCCTTACTGCGCACACTTAGCACCCCTTCCCTCCCTTACTGAGCACATGTAGCACCCCTTCCCTCCCTTACTGAGCACACGTAGCACCCCCTCCCTCCCTTACTGAGCACACTTAGCACCCCCTCCCTCCCTTACTGAGCACACTTAGCACCCCCTCCCTCCCTTACTGAGCACTTAGCACCTCCTCCCTCCCTTACTGAGCACTCCCTCCCTTACTGAGCACACTTAGCACTCCCTCCCTCCCTTACTGAGCACACTTAGCAGTCCCTCCTTCCCTTACTGAGCACACTTAGCACCCCCTCCCTCCCTTACTGAGCACACTTAGCACCTCCTCCCTCCCTTACTGAGCACACTTAGCACCCCCTACCTCCCTTACTGAGCACACTTAGCACCCCCTCCCTCCCTTACTGAGCACACTTAGCATCCTCTCCCTCCCTTACTGAGCACACTTAGCACCCCCTCCCTCCCTTACTGAGCACACTTAGCACCCCCTCCCTCCTTACTGAGCACACTTAGCACCCCCTCCCTCCCTTACTGAGCACATTTTGCACCCCCTCCCTCCCTGAGCACACTTAGCACCCCCTCCCTCCCGTACTGAGCACACTTAGCACCCCCCTCCCTCCCTTACTGAGCACACTTAGCACCCCCTACCTCCCTTACTGAGCACACTTAGAACCCCCTCCCTCCCTTACTGAGCACACTTAGCACCCCCTCCCTCCCTTACTGAGCACACTTAGCACCCTCTCCCTCCCTTACTGAGCACACTTAGCACCCCCTCCCTCCCTTACTGAGCACACTTAGCACCCTCTCCCTCTCTTACTGAGCACACTTAGCATCCCCTCCCTCCTTTACTGAGCACACTTAGCATCCCCTCCCTCCCTTACTGAGCACACTTAGCACCCCCTCCCTCCCTTACTGAGCACACTTAGCACCCCGTCCCTCCCTTACTGAGCACACTTAGCACCCCCTCCCTCCCTTACTGAGCACACTTAGCACCTCCTCCCTCCCTTACTGAGCACCCCCTCCCTCCCTTACTGAGCACACTTAGCACTCCCTCCCTCCCTTACTGAGCACACTTAGCAGTCCCTCCTTCCCTTACTGAGCACACTTAGCACCCCCTCCCTCCCTTACTGAGCACACTTAGCACCCCCTCCCTCCCTTACTGAGCACACTTAGCACCCCCTCCCTCCCTTACTGAGGTCACTTAGCACCCCCTCCCTCCCTTACTGAGGACACTTAGCACCCCCTCCCTCCCTTACTGAGCACACTTAGCACCCCCTCCCTCCCTTACTGAGCACACTTAGCACCCCCTCCCTCCCTTACTGAGCACACTTAGCACCCCCTCCCTCCCTTACTGAGCACACTTAGCACCCCCTCCCTCCCTTACTGAGCACCCCCTCCCTCCCTTACTGAGCACACTTAGCACTCCCTCCCTTACTGAGCACACTAAGCACCCCCTCCCTCCCTTACTGAGCACACATAGCTCCCCTCTCCCTCCCTTACAGAGCACACCTAGCTCCCCGCTCCCTCCCTTACTGAGGACACTTAGCACCCCCTCCCTCCCTTACTGAGCACACATAGCTCCCCTCTCCCTCCCTTACTGAGCACACTTAGCACCACCTTCCTCCCTTACTGACCACACTTAGCATCCCCTCCCACCCTTACTGAGCACACATAGCACCCCCTCCCTCCCTTACTGAGCACACATAGCAAGCCCTCCCTCCCTTACTGAGCACATGTAGCACCCCCTCCCTTACTGAGCACACGTAGCACCCCCTCCCTCCCTTACTGAGCACACTTAGCACCCCCTCCCTCCCTTACTGAGAACACTTAGCACTCCCTCCCTCCCTTACTGAGCACACATAGCACCCCCTCCCTCCTCCCTTATTGAACACACTTAGCACCCCTTCCCTCCCTTTCTGAGCACATGTAGCACCCCCTCCCTCCCTTACTGAGCACACGTAGCACCCCCTCCCTCCCTTACTGAGCACACTTAGCACCCCCTCCCTCCCTTACTGAGCACACTTAGCACCCCCTCCCTCCCTTACTGATCACACTTAGCACCTCCTCCCTCCCTTACTGAGCACCCCCTCCCTCCCTTACTGAGCACACTTAGCACCCCCTCCCTCCCTTACTGAGCACACTTAGCACCCCCTCCCTCCCTTTCTGAGCACACTTAGCACCCCCTCCCTCCCTTACTGAGCTCACTTAGCACCCCCTCCCTCCCTTACTGAGCACACTTAGCACCCCCTCCCTCCCTTACTGAGCACACTTAGCACCCCCTCCCTCCCTTACTGAGCACCCCCTCCCTCCCTTACTGAGCACACTTAGCACTCCCTCCCTTACTGAGCACACTAAGCACCCCCTCCCTCCCTTACTGAGCACACATAGCTCCCCTCTCCCTCCCTTACTGAGCACACCTAGCTCCCCGCTCCCTCCCTTACTGAGGACACTTAGCACCCCCTCCCTCCCTTACTGAGCACACATAGCTCCCCTCTCCCTCCCTTGCTGAGCACACTTAGCACCACCTTCCTCCCTTACTGACCACACTTAGCATCCCCTCCCTCCCTTACTGAGCACACATAGCACCCCCTCCCTCCCTTACTGAGCACACATAGCACCCCCTCCCTCCCTTACTGAGCACATGTAGCACCCCCTCCCTTACTGAGCACACGTAGCACCCCCTCCCTCCCTTACTGAGCACACTTAGCACCCCCTCCCTCCCTTACTGAGAACACTTAGCACTCCCTCCCTCCCTTACTGAGCACACATAGCACCCCCTCCCTCCTCCCTTACTGAGCACACTTAGCACCCCTTCCCTCCCTTTCTGAGCACACGTAGCACCCCCTCCCTCCCTTACTGAGCACACGTAGCACCCCCTCCCTCCCTTACTGAGCACACTTAACACCCCCTCCCTCCCTTACTGAGCACACTTAGCACCCCCTCTCTCCCTTACTGAGCACACTTAGCACCCCCTCCCTCCCTTACTGAGCACACTTAGCACCCCCTCCTTCCCTTACTGAGCACACTTAGCACCCCCTCCCTCCCTTACTGAGCACACTTTGCACCCCCTCCCTCCCTTACTGAGCACACTTAGCACCCCCTCCCTCCCTTACTGAGCACACTTAGCACTCCCTCCCTTACTGAGCACACTAAGCACCCCCTCCCTCCCTTACTGAGCACACATAGCTCCCCTCTCCCTCCGTTACTGAGCACACATAGCTCCCCCCTCCCTCCCTGAGGACACTTAGCACCCTCTCCCTCCCTTACTGAGCACACTTAGCACCCCCTCCCTCCCTTACTGAGCACACATAGCTCCCCTCTCCCTCCCTTACTGAGCACACTTAGCACCACCTTCCTCCCTTACTGACCACACTTAGCATCCCCTCCCTCCCTTACTGAGCACACATAGCACCCCCTCCCTCCCTTACTGAGCACACATAGCACCCCCTCCCTCCCTTACTGAGCACATGTAGCACCCCCTCCCTTACTGAGCACACGTAGCACCCCCTCCCTCCCTTACTGAGCACAGTTAGCACCCCCTCCCTCCCTTACTGAGCACTTAGCACCTCCTCCCTCCCTTACTGAGCACCCCCTCCCTCCCTTACTGAGCACACTTAGCACTCCCTCCCTCCCTTACTGAGCACACTTAGCAGTCCCTCCTTCCCTTACTGAGCACACTTAGCACCCCCTCCCTCCCTTACTGAGCACACTTAGCACCTCCTCCCTCCCTTACTGAGCACACTTAGCACCCCCTACCTCCCTTACTGAGCACACTTAGCACCCCCTCCCTCCCTTACTGAGCACACTTAGCATCCTCTCCCTCCCTTACTGAGCACACTTAGCACCCCCTCCCTCCCTTACTGAGCACACTTAGCACCCCCTCCCTCCTTACTGAGCACACTTAGCACCCCCTCCCTCCCTTACTGAGCACATTTAGCACCCCCTCCCTCCCTGAGCACACTTAGCACCCCCTCCCTCCCGTACTGAGCACACTTAGCACCCCCTCCCTCCCTTACTGAGCACACTTAGCACCCCCTCCCTCCCTTACTGAGCACACTTAGCACCCTCTCCCTCCCTTACTGAGCACACTTAGTACCCCCTCCCTCCCTTACTGAGCACACTTAGCACCCTCTCCCTCTCTTACTGAGCACACTTAGCATCCCCTCCCTCCTTTACTGAGCACACTTAGCATCCCCTCCCTCCCTTACTGAGCACACTTAGCACCCCCTCCCTCCCTTACTGAGCACACTTAGCACCCCGTCCCTCCCTTACTGAGCACACTTAGCACCCCCTCCCTCCCTTACTGAGCACACTTAGCACCTCCTCCCTCCCTTACTGAGCACCCCCCTCCCTCCCTTACTGAGCACACTTAGCACTCCCTCCCTCCCTTACTGAGCACACTTAGCAGTCCCTCCTTCCCTTACTGAGCACACTTAGCACCCCCTCCCTCCCTTACTGAGCACACTTAGCACCCCCTCCCTCCCTTACTGAGCACACTTAGCACCCCCTCCCTCCCTTACTGAGGTCACTTAGCACCCCCTCCCTCCCTTACTGAGGACACTTAGCACCCCCTCCCTCCCTTACTGAGCACACTTAGCACCCCCTCCCTCCCTTACTGAGCACACTTAGCACCCCCTCCCTCCCTTACTGAGCACACTTAGCACCCCCTCCCTCCCTTACTGAGCACACTTAGCACCCCCTCCCTCCCTTACTGAGCACCCCCTCCCTCCCTTACTGAGCACACTTAGCACTCCCTCCCTTACTGAGCACACTAAGCACCCCCCTCCCTCCCTTACTGAGCACACATAGCTCCCCTCTCCCTCCCTTACAGAGGACACCTAGCTCCCCGCTCCCTCCCTTACTGAGGACACTTAGCACCCCCTCCCTCCCTTACTGAGCACACATAGCTCCCCTCTCCCTCCCTTACTGAGCACACTTAGCACCACCTTCCTCCCTTACTGACCACACTTAGCATCCCCTCCCACCCTTACTGAGCACACATAGCACCCCCTCCCTCCCTTACTGAGCACACATAGCAAGCCCTCCCTCCCTTACTGAGCACATGTAGCACCCCCTCCCTCCCTTACTGAGCACACTTAGCACCCCCTCCCTCCCTTACTGAGAACACTTAGCACTCCCTCCCTCCCTTACTGAGCACACATAGCACCCCCTCCCTCCTCCCTTATTGAGCACACTTAGCACCCCTTCCCTCCCTTTCTGAGCACATGTAGCACCCCCTCCCTCCCTTACTGAGCACACGTAGCACCCCCTCCCTCCCTTACTGAGCACACTTAGCACCCCCTCCCTCCCTTACTGAGCACACTTAGCACCCCCTCCCTCCCTTACTGATCACACTTAGCACCTCCTCCCTCCCTTACTGAGCACCCCCTCCCTCCCTTACTGAGCACACTTAGCACCCCCTCCCTCCCTTACTGAGCACACTTAGCACCCCCTCCCTCCCTTTCTGAGCACACTTAGCACCCCCTCCCTCCCTTACTGAGCTCACTTAGCACCCCCTCCCTCCCTTACTGAGCACACTTAGCACCCCCTCCCTCCCTTACTGAGCACACTTAGCACCCCCTCCCTCCCTTACTGAGCACCCCCTCCCTCCCTTACTGAGCACACTTAGCACTCCCTCCCTTACTGAGCACACTAAGCACCCCCTCCCTCCCTTACTGAGCACACATAGCTCCCCTCTCCCTCCCTTACTGAGCACACCTAGCTCCCCGCTCCCTCCCTTACTGAGGACACTTAGCACCCCCTCCCTCCCTTACTGAGCACACATAGCTCCCCTCTCCCTCCCTTGCTGAGCACACTTAGCACCACCTTCCTCCCTTACTGACCACACTTAGCATCCCCTCCCTCCCTTACTGAGCACACATAGCACCCCCTCCCTCCCTTACTGAGCACACATAGCACCCCCTCCCTCCCTTACTGAGCACATGTAGCACCCCCTCCCTTACTGAGCACACGTAGCACCCCCTCCCTCCCTTACTGAGCACACTTAGCACCCCCCTCCCTCCCTTACTGAGAACACTTAGCACTCCCTCCCTCCCTTACTGAGCACACATAGCACCCCCCTCCCTCCTCCCTTACTGAGCACACTTAGCACCCCTTCCCTCCCTTTCTGAGCACACGTAGCACCCCCTCCCTCCCTTACTGAGCACACGTAGCACCCCCTCCCTCCCTTACTGAGCACACTTAACACCCCCTCCCTCCCTTACTGAGCACACTTAGCACCCCCTCTCTCCCTTACTGAGCACACTTAGCACCCCCTCCCTCCCTTACTGAGCACACTTAGCACCCCCCTCCCTCCCTTACTGAGCACACTTAGCACCCCCTCCCTCCCTTACTGAGCACACTTTGCACCCCCTCCCTCCCTTACTGAGCACACTTAGCACCCCCTCCCTCCCTTACTGAGCACACTTAGCACTCCCTCCCTCCCTTACTGAGCACACTAAGCACCCCCTCCCTCCCTTACTGAGCACACATAGCTCCCCTCTCCCTCCGTTACTGAGCACACATAGCTCCCCCCTCCCTCCCTGAGGACACTTAGCACCCTCTCCCTCCCTTACTGAGCACACTTAGCACCCCCTCCCTCCCTTACTGAGCACACATAGCTCCCCTCTCCCTCCCTTACTGAGCACACTTAGCACCACCTTCCTCCCTTACTGACCACACTTAGCATCCCCTCCCTCCCTTACTGAGCACACATAGCACCCCCTCCCTCCCTTACTGAGCACACATAGCACCCCCTCCCTCCCTTACTGAGCACATGTAGCACCCCCTCCCTTACTGAGCACACGTAGCACCCCCTCCCTCCCTTACTGAGCACACTTAGCACCCCCTCCCTCCCTTACTGAGCACTTAGCACCTCCTCCCTCCCTTACTGAGCACCCCCTCCCTCCCTTACTGAGCACACTTAGCACTCCCTCCCTCCCTTACTGAGCACACTTAGCAGTCCCTCCTTCCCTTACTGAGCACACTTAGCACCCCCTCCCTCCCTTACTGAGCACACTTAGCACCTCCTCCCTCCCTTACTGAGCACACTTAGCACCCCCTACCTCCCTTACTGAGCACACTTAGCACCCCCTCCCTCCCTTACTGAGCACACTTAGCATCCTCTCCCTCCCCTTACTGAGCACACTTAGCACCCCCTCCCTCCCTTACTGAGCACACTTAGCACCCCCTCCCTCCTTACTGAGCACTACTTAGCACCCCCCTCCCTCCCCTTACTGAGCACATTTAGCACCCCCTCCCTCCCTGAGCACACTTAGCACCCCCTCCCTCCCGTACTGAGCACACTTAGCACCCCCCTCCCTCCCTTACTGAGCACACTTAGCACCCCCTACCTCCCTTACTGAGCACACTTAGAACCCCCCTCCCTCCCTTACTGAGCACACTTAGCACCCCCTCCCTCCCTTACTGAGCACACTTAGCACCCTCTCCCTCCCTTACTGAGCACACTTAGCACCCCCTCCCTCCCTTACTGAGCACACTTAGCACCCTCTCCCTCTCTTACTGAGCACACTTAGCATCCCCTCCCTCCTTTACTGAGCACACTTAGCATCCCCTCCCTCCCTTACTGAGCACACTTAGCACCCCGTCCCTCCCTTACTGAGCACACTTAGCACCCCCTCCCTCCCTTACTGAGCACACTTAGCACCTCCTCCCTCCCTTACTGAGCACCCCCTCCCTCCCTTACTGAGCACACTTAGCACTCCCTCCCTCCCTTACTGAGCACACTTAGCAGTCCCTCCTTCCCTTACTGAGCACACTTAGCACCCCCTCCCTCCCTTACTGAGCACACTTAGCACCCCCTCCCTCCCTTACTGAGCACACTTAGCACCCCCCTCCCTCCCTTACTGAGGTCACTTAGCACCCCCTCCCTCCCTTACTGAGGACACTTAGCACCCCCTCCCTCCCTTACTGAGCACACTTAGCACCCCCTCCCTCCCTTACTGAGCACACTTAGCACCCCCTCCCTCCCTTACTGAGCACACTTAGCACCCCCTCCCTCCCTTACTGAGCACACTTAGCACCCCCTCCCTCCCTTACTGAGCACCCCCTCCCTCCCTTACTGAGCACACTTAGCACTCCCTCCCTTACTGAGCACACTAAGCACCCCCTCCCTCCCTTACTGAGCACACATAGCTCCCCTCTCCCTCCCTTACAGAGCACACCTAGCTCCCCGCTCCCTCCCTTACTGAGGACACTTAGCACCCCCCTCCCTCCCTTACTGAGCACACATAGCTCCCCTCTCCCTCCCTTACTGAGCACACTTAGCACCACCTTCCTCCCTTACTGACCACACTTAGCATCCCCTCCCACCCTTACTGAGCACACATAGCACCCCCTCCCTCCCTTACTGAGCACACATAGCAAGCCCTCCCTCCCTTTCTGAGCACATGTAGCACCCCCTCCCTTACTGAGCACACGTAGCACCCCCTCCCTCCCTTACTGAGCACACTTAGCACCCCCTCCCTCCCTTACTGAGAACACTTAGCACTCCCTCCCTCCCTTACTGAGCACACATAGCACCCCCTCCCTCCTCCCTTATTGAGCACACTTAGCACCCCTTCCCTCCCTTTCTGAGCACATGTAGCACCCCCTCCCTCCCTTACTGAGCACACGTAGCACCCCCTCCCTCCCTTACTGAGCACACTTAGCACCCCCTCCCTCCCTTACTGAGCACACTTAGCACCCCCTCCCTCCCTTACTGATCACACTTAGCACCTCCTCCCTCCCTTACTGAGCACCCCCTCCCTCCCTTACTGAGCACACTTAGCACTCCCTCCCTCCCTTACTGAGCACACTTAGCAGTCCCTCCTTCCCTTACTGAGCACACTTAGCACCCCCTCCCTCCCTTACTGAGCACACTTAGCACCACCTTCCTCCCTTACTGACCACACTTAGCATCCCCTCCCACCCTTACTGAGCACACATAGCACCCCCTCCCTCCCTTACTGAGCACACATAGCAAGCCCTCCCTCCCTTACTGAGCACATGTAGCACCCCCTCCCTTACTGAGCACACGTAGCACCCCCTCCCTCCCTTACTGAGCACACTTAGCACCCCCTCCCTCCCTTACTGAGAACACTTAGCACTCCCTCCCTCCCTTACTGAGCACACATAGCACCCCCTCCCTCCTCCCTTATTGAGCACACTTAGCACCCCTTCCCTCCCTTTCTGAGCACATGTAGCACCCCCTCCCTCCCTTACTGAGCACACGTAGCACCCCCTCCCTCCCTTACTGAGCACACTTAGCACCCCCTCCCTCCCTTACTGAGCACACTTAGCACCTCCTCCCTCCCTTACTGAGCACCCCCTCCCTCCCTTACTGAGCACACTTAGCACTCCCTCCCTCCCTTACTGAGCACACTTAGCAGTCCCTCCTTCCCTTACTGAGCACACTTAGCACCCCCTCCCTCCCTTACTGAGCACACTTAGCACCCCCTCCCTCCCTTACTGAGCACACTTAGCACCCCCTCCCTCCCTTACTGAGCACACTTAGCACCCCCTACCTCCCTTACTGAGCACACTTAGCACCCCCTCCCTCCCTTACTGAGCACACTTAGCATCCTCTCCCTCCCTTACTGAGCACACTTAGCACCCCCTCCCTCCCTTACTGAGCACACTTAGCACCCCCTCCCTCCCTTACTGAGCACACTTAGCACCCCCTCCCTCCCTTACTGAGCACAGTTAGCACCCCCTCCCTCCCTGAGCACACTTAGCACCCCCTCCCTCCCGTACTGAGCACACTTAGCACCCCCTCCCTCCCTTACTGAGCACACAGCACCCCCTCCCTCCCTTACTGAGAACACTTAGCACCCCCTCCCTCCCTTACTGAGCACACATAGCACCCTCTACCTCACTTACTGACCACACTTAGCACCCTCCCTCCCTTACTGAGCACACTTAGCACCCCCTCCCTCCCTTACTGAGCACACATAGCTCCCCTCTCCCTCCCTTACTGAGCACACATAGCTCCCCTCTCCCTCCCTTACTGAGCACACATAGCTCACCTCTCCCTCCCTTACTGAGCACACTTAGCACCCCCTTCCTCCCTTACTGACCACACTTAGCACCCCCTCCCTCCCTTACTGAGCACACATAGCTACCCTCTCCCTCCCTTACTGAGCACACTTAGCACCACCTTCCTCCCTTACTGACCACACTTAGTATCCCCTCCCTCCCTTACTGAGCACACATAGCACCCCCTCCCTCCCTTACTGAGCACACATAGCACCCCCTCCCTCCCTTACTGAGCACATGTAGCACCCCCTCCCTTACTGAGCACACGTAGCACCCCCTCCCTCCCTTACTGAGCACACTTAGCACCCCCTCCCTCCCTTACTGAGAACACTTAGCACTCCCTCCCTCCCTTACTGAGCACACATAGCACCCCCTCCCTCCTCCCTTACTGAGCACACTTAGCACCCCTTCCCTCCCTTACTGAGCACACGTAGCACCCCCTCCCTCCCTTACTGAGCACACTTAGCACCCCCTCCCTCCCTTACTGAGCACACTTAGCACCCCCTCCCTCCCTTACTGAGCACACTTAGCACCTCCTCCCTCTCTTACTGAGCACCCCCTCCCTCCCTTACTGAGCACACTTAGCACTCCCTCCCTCCCTTACTGAGCACACTTAGCAGTCCCTCCTTCCCTTACTGAGCACACTTAACACCCCCTCCCTCCCTTACTGAGCACACTTAGCAACCCCTCCCTCCCTTACTGAGCACACTTAGCACCCCCTACCTCCCTTACTGAGCACACTTAGCACCCCCTCCCTCCCTTACTGAGCACACTTAGCATCCTCTCCCTCCCTTACTGAGCACACTTAGCACCCCCTCCCTCCCTTAATGAGCACACTTAGCACCCCCTCCCTCCCTTACTGAGCACACTTAGCACCCCCTCCCTCCCTTACTGAGCACACTTAGCACCCCCTCCCTCCCGTACTGAGCACACTTAGAACCCCCTCCCTCCCTTACTGAGCACACTTAGCACCCCCTCCCTCCCTTACTGAGCACACTTAGCACCCTCTCCCTCCCTTACTGAGCACACTTAGCACCCCCTCCCTCCCTTACTGAGCACACTTAGCACCCTCTCCCTCTCTTACTGAGCACACTTAGCATCCCCTCCCTCCTTTACTGAGCACACTTAGCATCCCCTCCCTCCCTTACTGAGCACACTTAGCACCCCCTCCCTCCCTTACTGAGCACACTTAGCACCCCGTCCCTCCCTTACTGAGCACACTTAGCACCCCCTCCCTCCCTTACTGAGCACACTTAGCACCTCCTCCCTCCCTTACTGAGCACCCCCTCCCTCCCTTACTGAGCACACTTAGCACTCCCTCCTTCCCTTACTGAGCACACTTAGCACCCCCTCCCTCCCTTACTGAGCACACTTAGCACCCCCTCCCTCCCTTACTGAGCACACTTAGCACCCCCTCCCTCCCTTACTGAGCACACTTAGCACCCCCTCCCTCCCTTACTGAGGTCACTTAGCACCCCCTCCCTCCCTTACTGAGCACACTTAGCACCCCCTCCCTCCTCCCTTACTGAGCACACTTAGCACCCCTTCCCTCCCTTTCTGAGCACACGTAGCACCCCCTCCCTCCCTTACTGAGCACACGTAGCACCCCCTCCCTCCCTTACTGAGCACACTTAGCACCCCCTCCCTCCCTTACTGAGCACACTTAGCACCCCCTCCCTCCCTTACTGATCACACTTAGCACTTCCTCCCTCCCTTACTGAGCACCCCCTCCCTCCCTTACTGAGCACACTTAGCACTCCCTCCCTCCCTTACTGAGCACACTTAGCAGTCCCTCCTTCCCTTACTGAGCACACTTAGCACCCCCTCCCTCCCTTACTGAGCACACTTAGCACCCCCTCCCTCCCTTACTGAGCACACTTAGCACCCCCTCCCTCCCTTACTGAGCACACATAGCACCCCCTCCCTCCTCCCTTACTGAGCACACTTAGCACCCCTTCCCTCCCTTTCTGAGCACACGTAGCACCCCCTCCCTCCCTTACTGAGCACACTTAGCACCCCCTCCCTCCCTTACTGAGAACACTTAGCACTCCCTCCCTCCCTTACTGAGCACACATAGCACCCCCTCCCTCCTCCCTTATTGAGCACACTTAGCACCCCTTCCCTCCCTTTCTGAGCACATGTAGCACCCCCTCCCTCCCTTACTGAGCACACGTAGCACCCCCTCCCTCCCTTACTGAGCACACTTAGCACCCCCTCCCTCCCTTACTGAGCACACTTAGCACCTCCTCCCTCCCTTACTGAGCACCCCCTCCCTCCCTTACTGAGCACACTTAGCACTCCCTCCCTCCCTTACTGAGCACACTTAGCAGTCCCTCCTTCCCTTACTGAGCACACTTAGCACCCCCTCCCTCCCTTACTGAGCACACTTAGCACCCCCTCCCTCCCTTACTGAGCACACTTAGCACCCCCTCCCTCCCTTACTGAGCACACTTAGCACCCCCTACCTCCCTTACTGAGCACACTTAGCACCCCCTCCCTCCCTTACTGAGCACACTTAGCATCCTCTCCCTCCCTTACTGAGCACACTTAGCACCCCCTCCCTCCCTTACTGAACACACTTAGCACCCCCTCCCTCCCTTACTGAGCACACTTAGCACCCCCTCCCTCCCTTACTGAGCACAGTTAGCACCCCCTCCCTCCCTGAGCACACTTAGCACCCCCTCCCTCCCGTACTGAGCACACTTAGCACCCCCTCCCTCCCTTACTGAGCACACAGCACCCCCTCCCTCCCTTACTGAGAACACTTAGCACCCCCTCCCTCCCTTACTGAGCACACATAGCACCCTCTACCTCACTTACTGACCACACTTAGCACCCTCCCTCCCTTACTGAGCACACTTAGCACCCCCTCCCTCCCTTACTGAGCACACATAGCTCCCCTCTCCCTCCCTTACTGAGCACACATAGCTCCCCTCTCCCTCCCTTACTGAGCACACATAGCTCACCTCTCCCTCCCTTACTGAGCACACTTAGCACCCCCTTCCTCCCTTACTGACCACACTTAGCACCCCCTCCCTCCCTTACTGAGCACACATAGCTACCCTCTCCCTCCCTTACTGAGCACACTTAGCACCACCTTCCTCCCTTACTGACCACACTTAGTATCCCCTCCCTCCCTTACTGAGCACACATAGCACCCCCTCCCTCCCTTACTGAGCACACATAGCACCCCCTCCCTCCCTTACTGAGCACATGTAGCACCCCCTCCCTTACTGAGCACACGTAGCACCCCCTCCCTCCCTTACTGAGCACACTTAGCACCCCCTCCCTCCCTTACTGAGAACACTTAGCACTCCCTCCCTCCCTTACTGAGCACACATAGCACCCCCTCCCTCCTCCCTTACTGAGCACACTTAGCACCCCTTCCCTCCCTTACTGAGCACACGTAGCACCCCCTCCCTCCCTTACTGAGCACACTTAGCACCCCCTCCCTCCCTTACTGAGCACACTTAGCACCCCCTCCCTCCCTTACTGAGCACACTTAGCACCTCCTCCCTCTCTTACTGAGCACCCCCTCCCTCCCTTACTGAGCACACTTAGCACTCCCTCCCTCCCTTACTGAGCACACTTAGCAGTCCCTCCTTCCCTTACTGAGCACACTTAACACCCCCTCCCTCCCTTACTGAGCACACTTAGCAACCCCTCCCTCCCTTACTGAGCACACTTAGCACCCCCTACCTCCCTTACTGAGCACACTTAGCACCCCCTCCCTCCCTTACTGAGCACACTTAGCATCCTCTCCCTCCCTTACTGAGCACACTTAGCACCCCCTCCCTCCCTTAATGAGCACACTTAGCACCCCCTCCCTCCCTTACTGAGCACACTTAGCACCCCCTCCCTCCCTTACTGAGCACACTTAGCACCCCCTCCCTCCCGTACTGAGCACACTTAGAACCCCCTCCCTCCCTTACTGAGCACACTTAGCACCCCCTCCCTCCCTTACTGAGCACACTTAGCACCCTCTCCCTCCCTTACTGAGCACACTTAGCACCCCCTCCCTCCCTTACTGAGCACACTTAGCACCCTCTCCCTCTCTTACTGAGCACACTTAGCATCCCCTCCCTCCTTTACTGAGCACACTTAGCATCCCCTCCCTCCCTTACTGAGCACACTTAGCACCCCCTCCCTCCCTTACTGAGCACACTTAGCACCCCGTCCCTCCCTTACTGAGCACACTTAGCACCCCCTCCCTCCCTTACTGAGCACACTTAGCACCTCCTCCCTCCCTTACTGAGCACCCCCTCCCTCCCTTACTGAGCACACTTAGCACTCCCTCCCTCCCTTACTGAGCACACTTAGCAGTCCCTCCTTCCCTTACTGAGCACACTTAGCACCCCCTCCCTCCCTTACTGAGCACACTTAGCACCCCCTCCCTCCCTTACTGAGCACACTTAGCACCCCCTCCCTCCCTTACTGAGCACACTTAGCACCCCCTCCCTCCCTTACTGAGGTCACTTAGCACCCCCTCCCTCCCTTACTGAGCACACTTAGCACCCCCTCCCTCCTCCCTTACTGAGCACACTTAGCACCCCTTCCCTCCCTTTCTGAGCACACGTAGCACCCCCTCCCTCCCTTACTGAGCACACGTAGCACCCCCTCCCTCCCTTACTGAGCACACTTAGCACCCCCTCCCTCCCTTACTGAGCACACTTAGCACCCCCTCCCTCCCTTACTGATCACACTTAGCACTTCCTCCCTCCCTTACTGAGCACCCCCTCCCTCCCTTACTGAGCACACTTAGCACTCCCTCCCTCCCTTACTGAGCACACTTAGCAGTCCCTCCTTCCCTTACTGAGCACACTTAGCACCCCCTCCCTCCCTTACTGAGCACACTTAGCACCCCCTCCCTCCCTTACTGAGCACACTTAGCACCCCCTCCCTCCCTTACTGAGCACACATAGCATCCCCTCCCTCCTCCCTTACTGAGCACACTTAGCACCCCTTCCCTCCCTTTCTGAGCACACGTAGCACCCCCTCCCTCCCTTACTGAGCACACGTAGCACCCCCTCCCTCCCTTACTGAGCACACTTAGCACCCCCTCCCTCCCTTACTGAGCACACTTAGCACCCCCTCCCTCCCTTACTGATCACACTTAGCACTTCCTCCCTCCCTTACTGAGCACCCCCTCCCTCCCTTACTGAGCACACTTAGCACCCCCTCCCTCCCTTACTGAGCACACTTAGCACCCCCTCCCTCCCTTACTGAGCACACTTAGCACCCCCTCCCTCCCTTACTGAGCACACTTAGCACCCCCTCCCTCCCTTACTGAGGTCACTTAGCACCCCCTCCCTCCCTTACTGAGCACACTTAGCACCCCCTCCCTCCCTTACTGAGCACACTTAGCACCCCCTCCCTCCCTTACTGAGCACACTTAGCACCCCCTCCCTCCCTTACTGAGCACACTTAGCACCCCCTCCCTCCCTTACTGAGCACACTTAGCACCCCCTCCCTCCCTTACTGAGCACCCCCTCCCTCCCTTACTGAGCACACTTAGCACTCCCTCCCTCCCTTACTGAGCACACTAAGCACCCCCTCCCTCCCTTACTGAGCACACATAGCTCCCCTCTCCCTCCCTTACTGAGCACACCTAGCTCCCCGCTCCCTCCCTTACTGAGGACACTTAGCACCCCCTCCCTCCCTTACTGAGCACACATAGCTCCCCTCTCCCTCCCTTACTGAGCACACATAGCACCCCCTCCCTCCCTTACTGAGCACACATAGCACCCCCTCCCTCCCTTACTGAGCACACATAGCACCCCCTCCCTCCCTTACTGAGCACACATAGCACCCCCTCTCTCCCTTACTGAGCACATGTAGCACCCCCTCCCTTACTGAGCACACGTAGCACCCCCTCCCTCCCTTACTGAGAACACTTAGCACTCCCTCCCTCCCTTACTGAGCACACATAGCACCCCCTCCCTCCTCCCTTACTGAGCACACTTAGCACCCCTTCCCTCCCTTTCTGAGCACACGTAGCACCCCCACCCTCCCTTACTGAGCACACGTAGCACCCCCTCCCTCCCTTACTGAGCACACTTAGCACCCCCTCCCTCCCTTACTGAGCACACTTAGCACCCCCTCCCTCCCTTACTGATCACACTTAGCACTTCCTCCCTCCCTTACTGAGCACCCCCTCCCTCCCTTACTGAGCACACTTAGCACTCCCTCCCTCCCTTACTGAGCACACTTAGCAGTCTCTCCTTCCCTTACTGAGCACACTTAGCACCCCCTCCCTCCCTTACTGAGCACACTTAGCACCCCCTCCCTCCCTTACTGAGCACACTTAGCACCCCCTCCCTCCCTTACTGAGCACACTTAGCACCCCCTACCTCCCTTACTGAGCACACTTAGCACCCCCTCCCTCCCTTACTGAGCACACTTAGCATCCTCTCCCTCCCTTACTGAGCACACTTAGCACCCCCTCCCTCCCTTACTGAGCACACTTAGCACCCCCTCCCTCCCTTACTGAGCACACTTAGCACCCCCTCCCTCCCTTACTGAGCACACTTAGCACCCCCTCCCTCCCTGAGCACACTTAGCACCCCCTCCCTCCCGTACTGAGCACACTTAGCACCCCCTCCCTCCCTTACTGAGCACACAGCACCCCCTCCCTCCCTTACTGAGAACACTTAGCACCCCCTCCCTCCCTTACTGAGCACACATAGCTCCCCTCTCCCTCCCTTACTGAGCACACATAGCTCACCTCTCCCTCCCTTACTGAGCACACTTAGCACCCCCTTCCTCCCTTACTGACCACACTTAGCACCCCCTCCCTCCCTTACTGAGCACACATAGCAACCCCTCCCAACCTTACTGAGCACACATAGCACCCCCTCCCTCCCTTACTGAGCACACTTTGCACCCCCTCCCTCCCTTACTGATAACACTTAGCACCCCCTCCCTCCCTTACTGAGCACTCTTAGCACCCCCTCCCTCCCTTACTGAGCACACCTAGCACCCCCTCCCTCCCTTACTGAGCACACTTAGCACCCCCTCCCTCCCTTACTGAGCACACTTAGCACCCCCTCCCTCCCATACTGAGCACACTTAGCACCCCCTCCCTCCCTTACTGAGCACACTTAGCACCCTCTCCCTCCATTACTGAGCACTCATAGCACCCCTTCCCTCCCTTACTGTGCACTCTTAGCACCCCCTCCCTCCCATACTGAGCACACCTAGCACCCCCTCCCTCCCTTACTGAGCACACTTAGCACCCCCTCCCTCCCTTACTGAGCACCCCCTCCCTCCCTTACTGAGCACACTTAGCACTCCCTCCCTCCCTTACTGATAACACTTAGCACCCCCTCCCTCCCTTACTGAGCACTCTTAGCACCCCCTCCCTCCCTTACTGAGCACACCTAGCACCCCCTCCCTCCCTTACTGAGCACACTTAGCACCCCCTCCCTCCCTTACTGAGCACACTTAGCACCCCCTCCCTCCCATACTGAGCACACTTAGCACCCCCTCCCTCCCTTACTGAGCACACTTAGCACCCTCTCCCTCCATTACTGAGCACACATAGCACCCCTTCCCTCCCTTACTGTGCACTCTTAGCACCCCCTCCCTGCCTTACTGAGCACACTTAGCACCCCCTCCCTCCCTGAGCACACTTAGCACCCCCTCCCTCCCGTACTGAGCACACTTAGCACCCCCTCCCTCCCTTACTGAGCACACAGCACCCCCTCCCTCCCTTACTGAGAACACTTAGCACCCCCTCCCTCCCTTACTGAGCACACATAGCTCCCCTCTCCCTCCCTTACTGAGCACACATAGCTCACCTCTCCCTCCCTTACTGAGCACACTTAGCACCCCCTTCCTCCCTTACTGACCACACTTAGCACCCCCTCCCTCCCTTACTGAGCACACATAGCAACCCCTCCCAACCTTACTGAGCACACATAGCACCCCCTCCCTCCCTTACTGAGCACACTTTGCACCCCCTCCCTCCCTTACTGATAACACTTAGCACCCCCTCCCTCCCTTACTGAGCACTCTTAGCACCCCCTCCCTCCCTTACTGAGCACACTTAGCACCCCCTCCCTCCCTTACTGAGCACACTTAGCACCCCCTCCCTCCCTTACTGAGCACACTTAGCACCCCCTCCCTCCCTTACTGAGCACACTTAGCACCCCCTCCCTCCCTTACTGAGCACCCCCTCCCTCCCTTACTGAGCACACTTAGCACTCCCTCCCTCCCTTACTGAGCACACTAAGCACCCCCTCCCTCCCTTACTGAGCACACATAGCTCCCCTCTCCCTCCCTTACTGAGCACACCTAGCTCCCCGCTCCCTCCCTTACTGAGGACACTTAGCACCCCCTCCCTCCCTTACTGAGCACACATAGCTCCCCTCTCCCTCCCTTACTGAGCACACTTAGCACCACCTTCCTCCATTACTGACCACACTTAGCATCCCCTCCCTCCCTTACTGAGCACACATAGCACCCCCTCCCTCCCTTACTGAGCACACATAGCACCCCCTCCCTCCCTTACTGAGCACATGTAGCACCCCCTCCCTTACTGAGCACACGTAGCACCCCCTCCCTCCCTTACTGAGAACACTTAGCACTCCCTCCCTCCCTTACTGAGCACACATAGCACCCCCTCCCTCCTCCCTTACTGAGCACACTTAGCACCCCCTCCCTCCCTTACTGAGCACACTTAGCACCCCCTCCCTCCCTTACTGAGCACACTTTGCACCCCCTCCCTCCCTTACTGATAACACTTAGCACCCCCTCCCTCCCTTACTGAGCACTCTTAGCACCCCCTCCCTCCCTTACTGAGCACACCTAGCACCCCCTCCCTCCCTTACTGAGCACACTTAGCACCCCCTCCCTCCCTTACTGAGCACACTTAGCACCCCCTCCCTCCCATACTGAGCACACTTAGCACCCCCTCCCTCCCTTACTGAGCAGACTTAGCACCCTCTCCCTCCATTACTGAGCACACATAGCACCCCTTCCCTCCCTTACTGTGCACTCTTAGCACCCCCTCCCTCCCATACTGAGCACACCTAGCACCCCCTCCCTCCCTTACTGAGCACACTTAGCACCCCCTCCCTCCCTTACTGAGCACACTTAGCACCCCCTCCCTCCCTTACTGAGCACACTTAGCACCCCCTCCCTCCCTTACTGAGCACACTTAGCACCCTCTCCCTCCATTACTGAGCACACATAGCACCCCTTCCCTCCCTTACTGTGCACACTTAGCACCCCCTCCCTCCCTTACTGAGCACACTTAGCACCCTCTCCCTCCCTTACTGAGCACCCCCTCCCTCCCTTACTGAGCACACTTAGCACCCTCTCCCTCTCTTACTGAGCACACTTAGCATCCCCTCCCTCCCTCCCTTACTGAGCACACTTAGCACCCCCTCCCTCCCTTACTGAGCACACTTAGCACCCCCTCCCTCCCTTACTGAGCACACTTAGCACCCCCTCCCTCCCTTACTGAGCACACTTAGCACCCCCTCCCTCCCTTACTGAGCACACTTAGCACCCCCTCCCTCCCTTAATGAGCACCCCCTCCCTCCCTTACTGAGCACACTTAGCACTCCCTCCCTCCCTTACTGAGCACACTAAGCACCCCCTCCCTCCCTTACTGAGCACACATAGCTCCCCTCTCCCTCCCTTACTGAGCACACATAGCTCCCCCCTCCCTCCCTTACTGAGGACACTTAGCACCCCCTCCCTCCCTTACTGAGCACACTTAGCACCCCCTCCCTCCCTTACTGAGCACACATAGCTCCCCTCTCCCTCCCTTACTGAGCACACTTAGCACCACCTTCCTCCCTTACTGACCACACTTAGCATCCCCTCCCTCCCTTACTGAGCACACTTAGCACCCCCTCCCTCCCTTACTGAGCACACATAGCACCCCCTCCCTCCCTTACTGAGCACACGTAGCACCCCCTCCCTCCCTTACTGAGCACACGTAGCACCCCCTCCCTCCCTTACTGAGCACACTTAGCACCCCCTCCCTCCCTTACTGAGAACACTTAGCACTCCCTCCCTCCCTTACTGAGCACACTTAGCACCCCCTCCCTCCCTTACTGAGCACATCTGGAGCCCCTCCCTCCCTTGGCACACCTGGAGCCCTCTCCCTCCCTTACTGGGCACACCTAGAGCCCCTCCCTCCCTTACTGAGCACACCTGGAGCCCCTCCCTCCCTTGCTGGGCACACCTGGAGCCCCTCCCTCCCTTACTGGGCTTACTGGGCACATCTGGAGCCCCTCCCTCCCTTACTGGGCACACCTGGAGCCCCTCCCTTACTGGGCACACCTAGCGTCCCTCCCTCCCTTACTGGGCACACTTAGTAGTAGGTGTATTAGGGCACCTGTGGTGGGTAAATAGCGCTGTAGGCGGCATGTCCCCCTGTACATCACTGTAGGGGGCATTCCCAGCACTCACACAGATACGGGGCAGCCCCACAGCTCCCCCTACAGTATGAGCAGATACCAGATGGGATTGTGACTGACACTGCCTGTAACCCCGCCCCCGGCACCGCCCAGCTCCTGACGTCAGGATAGTTATTTCTGGAATGAGGATCTGTCTGTGCGTTCCACCTGACTTCCGGTCTGTGCGTTCCACCTTACTTCCGGTCTGTGCGGTCCACCTATTTCCGGTGTTTGCGTTCCACAGGCAGGATGTAGGAATGTACATTCCGGAAGGGTGTTCGGGCGGAAAAACGCAGAGAGGAGACATCACTGTGTCCGGCATCCGCAGGTAATGTGCCTACTGTACAGGGGGAGCAGCCTGTGGTGTCCTATTATACAGGGGGAGCAGCCTATGGTGCCTACTATAGAGGGGGAGCAGCCTGTGGTGCCTACTATACAGGGGGAGCAGCCTGTGGTGCCTACTATACAGGGTGAGCAGCCTGTGGTTCCTACTATACAGGGTGAGCAGCCTGTGGTTCCTACTATACAGGGGGAGTGGCCTGTGGTGCATACTATACAGGGGGAGCTGCCCGTGGTACCTACTATACAGGTGGAGCAGCCTGTGGTGTCCTACTCTACAGGGGGAGCAGCCTATGGTGCCTACTATTTAGGGCGAGCAGCCTGTAGTACTCTATATTAAACAGGGGAGCGGGTTTTGGTGCCTACTATACAGTGGGAGAGGCCCGTAGTGTCCTATTAGTATTATAAAGGGGGAGCAGCCTGTGGTGTCTGGAGCAGCTTGTGGTGTCTTGTTATTATACAGGGGGAGCAGCCTGTGGTGTCCTTTTATTATTGCTATACAGGGGGAGCAGCCTGTGGTGTCCTGTTATTATAATTATACAGGTGGAGCAGCCTGTGGTGTCCCCTTATTATTATTATTATTATACAGGGGGAGCAGCCTGTGGTGTCCTGTTATTATTATACAGAGGGAGCAGCCTGTGGTGTCCTGTTATTATTATTATACATGAGGAGCTGCCTGTGGTGTCCTGTTATTATTATTATACAGGGGGAGCAGCCTGTGGTGTCCTGTTATTATTATAATACAGGGGTAGCAGCCTGTGGTGTCCTGTTATTAGTATTATACAGGGGGAGCAGCCTGTGGTGTCCTGTTATTAGTATTATACAGGGGGAGCAGCCTGTGGTGTCCTGTTATTATTATTATACAGGGGGAGCAGCCTGTGGTGTCGTTATTATTATACAGGGGGAGCAGCCTGTGGTGTCCTGTTATTAGTATTATACAGGGGGAGCAGCCTGTGGTGTCCTGTTATTAGTATTATACAGGGGGAGCAGCCTGTGGTGTCCTGTTATTAGTATTATGCAGGGGGAGCAGCCTGTGGTGTCCTGTTATTATTATTATACAGGGGGAGCAGCCTGTGGTGTCCTGTTATTATTATACAGGGGGAGCAGCCTGTGGTGTCCTGTTATTATTATTATACAGAGGGAGCAGCCTGTGGTGTCGTTATTATTATACAGGGGGAGCAGCCTGTGGTGTCCTGTTATTAGTATTATACAGGGGGAGCAACCTGTGGTGTCCTGTTATTATTATTATACAGGGGGAGCAGCCTGTGGTGTCCTGTTATTATTATTATTATTATACAGGGGGAGCAGCCTGTGTTGTCGTTATTATTATACAGGGGGAGCAGCCTGTGGTGTCCTGTTATTATTATTATTATACATGAGGAGCAGCCTGTGGTGTCCTGTTATTATTATACAGAGGGAGCAGCCTGTGGTGTCCTGTTATTAATATTATACAGAGGGAGCAGCCTGTGGTGTCCTGTTATTATTATTATACAGGGGGAGCAGCCTGTGGTGTCCTGTTATTATTATACAGGGGGAGCAGCCTGTGGTGTCCTGTTATTATTATTATACAGGGGTAGCAGCCTGTGGTGTCGTTATTATTATACAGGGGGAGCAGCCTGTGGTGTCCTGTTATTAGTATTATACAGGGGGAGCAGCCTGTGGTGTCCTGTTATTAGTATTATACAGGGGGAGCAGCCTGTGGTGTCCTGTTATTAGTATTATGCAGGGGGAGCAGCCTGTGGTGTCCTGTTATTATTATTATACAGGGGGAGCAGCCTGTGGTGTCCTGTTATTATTATACAGGGGGAGCAGCCTGTGGTGTCCTGTTATTATTATTATACAGAGGGAGCAGCCTGTGGTGTCGTTATTATTATACAGGGGGAGCAGCCTGTGGTGTCCTGTTATTAGTATTATACAGGGGGAGCAACCTGTGGTGTCCTGTTATTATTATTATACAGGGGGAGCAGCCTGTGGTGTCCTGTTATTATTATTATTATTATTATTATACAGGGGGAGCAGCCTGTGTTGTCGTTATTATTATACAGGGGGAGCAGCCTGTGGTGTCCTGTTATTATTATTATTATACATGAGGAGCAGCCTGTGGTGTCCTGTTATTATTATACAGAGGGAGCAGCCTGTGGTGTCCTGTTATTAATATTATACAGAGGGAGCAGCCTGTGGTGTCCTGTTATTATTATTATACAGGGGGAGCAGCCTGTGGTGTCCTGTTATTATTATACAGGGGGAGCAGCCTGTGGTGTCCTGTTATTATTATTATACAGAGGGAGCAGCCTGTGGTGTCGTTATTATTATACAGGGGGAGCAGCCTGTGGTGTCCTGTTATTAGTATTATACAGGGGGAGCAACCTGTGGTGTCCTGTTATTATTATTATACAGGGGGAGCAGCCTGTGGTGTCCTGTTATTATTATTATTATACAGGGGGAGCAGCCTGTGTTGTCGTTATTATTATACAGGGGGAGCAGCCTGTGGTGTCCTGTTATTATTATTATTATACATGAGGAGCAGCCTGTGGTGTCCTGTTATTATTATACAGAGGGAGCAGCCTGTGGTGTCCTGTTATTAATATTATACAGAGGGAGCAGCCTGTGGTGTCCTGTTATTATTATAAAGAGGGAGCAGCCTGTGGTGTCTTGTTGTTATTATACAGGGGGAGCAGCCTATGGTGTCCTGTTATTATTATATAGGGGGAGCAGCCTGTGGTGTCTTGTCGTTATTATACAGGGGGAGCAGCCTGTGTTGTCCTGTGCTTATTATTATGCAGAGGAGCAGCATGCGGTGTCCTTTTATTATTATTATTATACAGAGGGAGCAGCATGTGGTGTCCTTTTATTATTATTATACAGAGGGAGTAGCCTGTGGTGTCCTTTTATTATTATTATTATACAGGGGTAGTAGCCTGTGGTGTCCTGTTATTATTATACAGAGGGAGCAGCCTGTGGTGTCCTGTTATTATTATACAGGGGGAGCAGCCTGTGGTGTCCTGCTATTAATATACAAGAGGGGCAGCCTGTGGTGTCCTGTTATTATCATACAGATGGAGCAGCCTGTTGTGTGCCAGCCTCTGAGGAGCCTTATGGGGCTGGGTCACAGGAACGTCTGACACTGACCAGGGCTGTATGGCTGGGGGGAAAGGGGAGACTTACTGGTCACTCAGTGTTACATGTCTGACTGTGGTTATACAGATAACGGAGACTCTGATTGGGGGCCTCCTATAAGTGGAGACCACTCAGACGTTACAGTATATAGAAGTATATTTAGTATTTATCAGACTTCAAACAACCTTTATTTTCTATAAAATTAATGAGCCAAAGATTGAGGCCTGTGTGTAATGGGATGTATCGCCTGCTGAGGTTAATTATTCTATAACCATTATATAATTCATTCTCAATGAGAAAATGTAAAAATATTAAAAACTATATATATGTAGAAATGTATAATCCATAGATTTTAGCCAATCAGACGGATTCTGTGTCAGTAGATAATGCCGCCGTCTTCTTGGGATTCTGTATGTAATATATACAGCTCTATAATGGATAGGTTACTGTGCAAGTGTTATTCAGCTCCACCGTGAGGCGTTTCCTATTCACACGTCAAACCATGATCAGCTCTGCAATGAGCAACAGTCCTCATATACTACTTAGCTCAGCCGGGAGCGGTTCCTATACAGGCATCAGATTTAGGTAAGCTGTCCAGCGAGCTGGTTATTATACAGGCATCAGATTTAGGTAAGCTGTCCAGCGAGCTGGTTATTATACAGGCATCAGATTTAGGTAAGCTGTCCAGCGAGCCGGTTACTATACAGGCATCAGATTTAGGTAAGCTGTCCAGCGAGCCGGTTACGATACAGGCATCAGATTTAGGTAAGCTGTCCAGCGAGCCGGTTATTATACAGGCATCAGATTTAGGTAAGCTGTCCAGCGAGCCGGTTATTACACTGACATTAGATTTAGGTAAGCTGTCCAGCGAGCCGGCTATTATACAGGCATCAGATTTAGGTAAGCTGTCCAGCGAGCCGGTTATTATACAGGCATCAGATTTAGGTAAGCTGTCCAGCGAGCCGGTTACTATACAGGCATCAGATTTAGGTAAGCTGTCCAGCGAGCCGGTTATTATGCAGGCATCAGATTTAGGTAAGCTGTCCAGCGAGCCGGTTACTATACAGGCATCAGATTTAGGTAAGCTGTCCAGTGAGCCGGTTACTATACAGGCATCAGATTTAGGTAAGCTGTCCAGCGAGCCGGTTACTATAGAAGCATTTAGGTACACTGTTTAGCAAGCTGGTTACTATACAGGCATCAGATTTAATCTGTCCAGCGAGCTGGCTATTATACAGGCATCAGATTTAGGTAAGATGTCCTGCGAACCAGTTACTTTACATGCATCAGATTTAGTTAATCTGTCCAGATGGCTGGTTATTTATACAGGCATCAGATTTAGGTAATATGTCCAGCGAGCCGGTTACTATAGAAGCATTTAGGTACACTGTCTAGCAAGCCGGTTACTATACAGGCATCAGATTTAGTTAAGATGTCCTGCGAGACTGTTATTATACAGGCATCAGATTTAGTTAAGATGTCCACCGAGATGGTTACTATGCAGGCATCAGATTTAGGTAAGCTGTCCAGCGAGCCGGTTAATATACAGACATCAGATGTAGGTAAGCTGTCCAGCAAGCCGGTTGCTATACAGGCATCAGATTTAGGTAAGCTGTCCAGCGAGCCGGTTTTTACTAGGGGTGAGCGGGTTCGGATTTCCCCCCCGAGCCCCCCCGATCCGAGGCGGATCCGAGTCAGGCTCGACTTTTCCCGCCTGACTCGGATCTGAAATCGAGGCAAAACGTCATTATCCCGCCTTCCGGGTCTCGCGGGTTTTGGATCCTATATAAGGTACCAGCGTCGGCGCCATTTTCTCACTCGGCTGTGGACAGTGAAGAGGGAGGGTGGGAGTTAGGGCTGGCTGGGCTGTGTAGTGTAGTGTTGTGCTGTGCTGTGCTGCTGTTGTCCATAGGGGCTGTGTCCACTACTTCAAAGTCCATAGGGGCTGGCTGGACTGTGTTGTGCAGTCAGTTGTCCATAGGGGCTGTGTCCACTCCAAAGTCCTGTGCAGTGTCCCAGTCCTAAAGGGGTGCTGTGTCCGTCAGGGGTGCTCCCCCCCAAGTGCAAAAAAAATAATATTTTTTCTGTGTTTGTGAATTGTGTGCACTGTGGCTGCACGTGCATCAACAAAGGAGCAGCGCCAAGCGTGCGCCTGTGTCCCATAGGTAAAGGGCCGGCTGGCTTGTCCGTTAAAGGGTGCTGTAACCCCCAAAGGGCACTCCAAACAAAATAAAAAAATATTTTCTGTGTTTGTGAATTGTGTGCACTGTGGCTGCACGTGCATCAACAAAGGAGCAGCGCCAAGCGTGCGCCTGTGTCCCATAAGTAAAGGGCCGGCTGGCTCATTTCTTAAAGGGTGTTGTAACCCACAAAGTGCACTACTCTCCAGCAAAAATAAAAAATGATTTTCTGTGTTTGTGTGCGCCTTAGCCGCAGGTATATATCAATATAACATAAATGGAGGACCAAACTTTCTCCGATAAAAATAAAATAGAGAAAGATCAAGAACCACTTCCTCCTAGTGCTGAAGCTGCTGCCACTAGTCATGACATAGACGATAACATGCCATCAACGTCGTCTGCCAAGGCCGATGCCCAATGTCATAGTAGAGGGCACATACAATCCCAAAAGACAAAGTTCAGGAAAATGACCTTAAAAAAAACATTTAAATCATCTGAAGAGAAACGTAAACTTGCCAATATGCCATTTACGACACGGAGTGGCAAGGAACGGCTAAGGTCGATCCCTAGTATGTTCATGACTAGTGGTTCAGCTTCACATGACGATGGAAGCCCTCCTCCCGCTAAAAAAATGAAAAGAGTTAAGCTGGCAAAAGCACAGCGAAGAACTGTGCGTTCTAAGAAAATATCACAAATCCCCAAGGAGAGTCCAAGTGTGGTGGTGGTTGCGATGCCTGACCTTCCCAGCACTGGACGGGAAGAGGTGTCTCTTTCCACCATTTGCACGCCCCCTGCAAGTGCTGAAAGGAGCACCCACAGTCCACTTGCTGATATGCAAATTGAAGATGTCACTGTTGAAGTACAACAGGATGAGGATACTGGTGTAGCTGGCGCTGAGGAGGAAGTTGGCGAGGAGGATTCTGATGGTGATGTGGTTTGTTTAAATCAGGCTCCGGGGGAGACAGTTGTTGTCCGTGGGATGAAAAAGCCCATCACGGTTATGCCTGGGCAGAAGACCAAACATTCCACCTCTTTGGTCTGGCAATATTTCTATCCAAATCCGGACAACAACTGTCTTGCCATATGTACCATATGTAAAAGTGAAATAAGTAGGGGTAGGGACGTTAACCACCTAGGAACATCCTCCCTTATACGGCACCTGCAGCGCGTTCATAAAAAGTTACTGTCAAGTTCAGAAACTTTGGCTAAGACCGTAAGCAGTCCAGGGACATCTAAATCCCTTTTTCCTGTTTTATCCAAGGAATCGGTGGATGAGGAGGATGAGGACGACATCTTGCCTCCGTAGAGCCAGTTTGTGCAGGGACACATTAATTGCCAGCTTATTTTGTGGGGGCCCAAACGAACCAATCATTTCAGCCACAGTCATGTGGCAGACCCTGGCGCTGAAATGATTGGTTTGTTAAAGTGTGCATGTCCTATTTATACAACCATAAGGGTGGGTGGGAGGGCCCAAGGACAATTCCATCTTGCACCTCTTTTTTTTCTTTGCATTATGTACTGTTTGGGGCCTAGTTTTTCAAACTGCCATCCTGTCTGCCACTGCAGTGTCACTCCTAGATGGGTCACGTGTTTGTGCCGCCCACTCGTGTCGCTTAGCATAGTCATCCAGCTACCTCGGTGCAACCTTTTGGCCATAAAAACAATATTGTGAGGTGTTCAGAATAGACTGGAAATGAGTGGAAATGAAGGTTATTGAGGTTAATAATTGAATAGGAGCATAAAAACCCACAAATTCTGTGATTTTAGGTGTTTTTATGCTTTTTTTCAACAAAATACAGATCCAAAACACGAAAAGTGGCCGGTGCACACCCCTAGTTATTACACAGACATTAGATTTAGGTAAGCTGTCCAGTGAGTCAATTATTATACATGCATCAGATTTAGGTAAGCTGTCCAGCGAGCCGGTTACTATACAGGCATCAGATTTGGGTAAGATGTCCAGCGAGCCGGTTACTATACAGGCATCAGATTTAGGTAAGCTGTCCAGCGAGCCGGTTACTATACAGGCATCAGATTTAGGTAAGATGTCCAGTGAGCCGGTTACTATACAGGCATCAGATGTAGGTAAGCTGTCCAGCGAGCCGGTTACTATACAGGCATCAGATTTAGGTAAGCTGCCCAGCGAGCCGGTTACTATACAGGCATCAGATTTAGGTAAGCTGTCCAGCGAGCCGGTTACTATACAGGCATCAGATTTAGGTAAGATGTCCAGCGAGCCGGTTACTATACAGGCATCAGATTTAGGTAAGCTGTCCAGCGAGCCGGTTACTATACAGGCATCAGATTTAGGTAAGCTGTCCAGCTAGCCGGTTACTATACAGGCATCAGATTTAGGTAAGCTGTCCAGCGAGCCGGTTACTATACAGGCATCAGATTTAGGTAAGCTGTCCAGCGAGCCGGTTACTATACAGGCATCAGATTTAGGTAAGATGTCCAGCGAGCCGGTTAATATACAGGCATCAGATTTAGGTAAGCTGCCCAGCGAGCGGGTTATTATACAGGCATCAGATGTAGGTAAGCTGTCCAGCGAGCCGGTTATTATACAGGCATCAGATTTAGGTAAGCTGTCCAGCGAGCCGGTTACTATACAGGCATCAGATTTAGGTAAGCTGTCCAGCGAGCCGGTTACTATACAGGCATCAGATTTAGGTAAGATGTCCAGCGAGCCGGTTACTATACAGGCATCAGATTTAGGTAAGATGTCCAGCGAGCCGGTTACTATACAGGCATCAGATTTAGGTAAGCTGTCCAGCGAGCCGGTTACTATACAGGCATCAGATTTAGGTAAGCTGTCCAGCGAGCCGGTTATTATACAGGCATCAGATGTAGGTAAGCTGTCCAGCGAGCCGGTTACTATACAGGCATCAGATTTAGGTAAGCTGTCCAGCGAGCCGGTTATTATACAGGCATCAGATGTAGGTAAGCTGTCCAGCGAGCCGGTTACTATACAGGCATCAGATTTAGGTAAGCTGTCCAGCGAGCCGGTTACTATACAGGCATCAGATTTAGGTAAGATGTCCAGCGAGCCGGTTACTATACAGGCATCAGATTTAGGTAAGATGTCCAGCGAGCGGGTTATTATACAGGCATCAGATTTAGGTGAGCTGTCCAGCGAGCCGGTTATTATACAGGCATCAGATTTAGGTAAGCTGTCCAGCGAGCCGGTTACTATATAGGCATCAGATGTAGGTAAGCTGTCCAGCGAGCCGGTTATTATACATGTATTAATCATTATTCAGCTCTGCAGTGAGCAAATTGCTAGTCAGACATTATAGAGGCATCTAATATACATCTGAGCTTGTTACGCTCTGCAGGGAGCAGGTTTTCATTGAGCAGGTTAATATATGAACATTGCACATTGTTAGGCTGTGCAATGTATAATACACATATATTTTGCATTAAGTAATAATATTGTATTCATAGGAATATAATCTCCCCTCCTAGACAGCTTTGTAAAGTGTCCTTAATATATTCATAGATCACCATTATATAGATGTCTATAACACTTACACTCGGTCCAGTCACTATAATAGTATAATAGCTTGCAGCTTATTGATGTGATCTATACAGTCTGATATTGTCTATGGCAATGAAGTATCAGACATGTATTTACTCCCAGACTGAGTGTAAAGTCAGCATTCAGTATAGGTGATCACATATAGTGGGACGGCTGTAATAAGGCACAGAAAAGAGCATAAGATAAAGAATAGAGGTTACATCCAACGCTATATAGGTCATCCCACTCCTGCCTTTCAGTGATGTGATGGGCATGTAACGCTGAATGACAGACTGGGGGACCATGCACTGGGGTGACAGAGATTAGTAGGAGACGGCAGCACAAGAGGTTCCTGATCGGCTGCCCTGATGCGCTAGGCAGTGCAGGGTGTCAGTGCCGCTTACCCCCGGTGCAGTTTTTTCTCTGTAGTGAAGCAATAGCGGAGATGTGTCCAGGAGGGGACAGGGTCGATGAGCGCTCGCAAGCGGGTCGATGTTGCCCAAGTGCGCATGTGCGAGACCCGATTAATGATGGCCAAGCCGTCGTCATGGGTCTCGCATCAAAGGGGGCGTGCTGTCGATGGTGATTGACAGCACGCCCCCTTTGGTGGGCGCGCCGGGGTTGTGGCTGCCCAGACGGAGGCGTTCCTATGGGAACGCCTACCGTCTGGGGCCGGCCCCACTGACATCACTAGTGGTCACCCACAGCTATGCGAGCGGCCAGGAGGCCGCTCCAAAAACTAAGAGGGACGTGTGTTTTGCCTCTATCTCGTTCACAGTTACAGTCTGATGTATAGCCTGTGTCTTTATGTAAGGTGGAGGCAATCCTTTCACTACTATATTCACTAACATTGATTTGGTCCAATGACATTGTCATGGTCAGTGTTATACATTAAAGTCTTCAGACCAGATCAATTTCAGTCAATATAGTAGTAAACCGTACAGATGATCTATTTGCTTACTGGAGAGGTAAGAGGATCTGGGGGTGTCACAGTGACATCACTTATATCTATAGTAATAATACAGGGACATGACTGGGGAGGTGAGGGGATCTGAGAATGTCACAGTGACATCACTTATATCTATAGTAATAATACAGGGACATGACTGGGGAGGTGAGGGGATCTGGGAATGTCACAGTGACATCACTTATATCTATAGTAATAATACAGGGACATGACTGGGGAGGTGAGGGGATCTGGGAGTCACAGTGACATCACTTATATCTATAGTAATAATAGAGGGACGTGACTGGAGAGGTGAGTGGATCTGGGAGTGTCACAGTGACATCACTTATATCTATAGTAATAATACAGGGACATGACTGGGGAGGTGAGTGGATCTGGGAGTGTCACAGTGACATCACTTATATCTATAGTAATAATACAGGGACATGACTGGGGAGGTGAGGGGATCTGAGAATGTCACAGTGACATCACTTATATCTATAGTAATAATACAGGGACATGACTGGGGAGGTGAGGGGATCTGGGAATGTCACAGTGACATCACTTATATCTATAGTAATAATACAGGCACATGACTGGGGAGGTAAGGGGATCTGGGAGTGTCACAGTGACATCACTTATATCTATAGTAATAATACAGGGACATGACTGGGGAGGTGAGGGGATCTGGGGGTGTCACAGTGACATCACTAATATCTATAGTAATAATACAGGGACATGACTGGGGAGGTGAGGGGATCTGGGAGTGTCACAGTGACATCACTTATATCTATAATAATAATACAGGGACATGACTGGGGAGGTGAGGGGATCTGAGGGTGTCACAGTGACATCACTAATATCTATAGTAATAATACAGGGACATGACTGGGGAGGTGAGGGGATCTGGGAGTGTCACAGTGACATCACTTATATCTATAGTAATAATACAGGGACATGACTGGGGAGGTGAGGGGATCTGGGGGTGTCAATGTGACATCACTTATATCTATAGTAATAATACAGGGACATGACTGGAGAGGTAAGAGGATCTGGGGGTGTCACAGTGACATCACTTCTATCTATAGTAATAATACAGGGACATGACTGGGGAGGTGAGGGGATCTGGGGATGTCACAGTGACATCACTTATATCTATAGTAATAATACAGGGACATGACTGGGGAGGTGAGAGGATCTGGGAGTGTCACAGTGACATCACTTATATCTATAGTAATAATACAGGGACATGACTGGGGAGGTGAGGGGATCTGGGAGTGTCACAGTGACATCACTTATTGCTATAGTAATAATACAGGGACATGACTGGGGAGGTGAGGGGATCTGGGAGTATCACAGTGACATCACTTATTGCTATAGTAATAATACAGGGACATGATTGGGAGGTGAGGGGATCTTGGAATGTTACAGTGACATCACTTATATCTATAGTAATAATACAGAGACATGACTGGGGAGGTGATATCTGGGAGTTTCACTGTGACCTCATGTATATATTTAATAATAATAATACAGGGGCAAGATGAGGGATCTGGGAGTGTTTACAGTGATATTTGGTGTTTCCCCCAATACATAGGATTATACAGTAGTGAAGAAGACATCCAGTGATTTTGAGGCAACCAGCATCCATCCCCGTGTGTCAGGAGGACTGAGCAGCACCCAGAGACCCATCACAGTGCCTCCACCTCACTCTCTGATACATGAGAGAAACAAAGACCAGAAGATCTTGGAACTCACCAATAAGATCATTCAGCTGCTGACTGGAGAGGTGACTCCTGGGAATTGGACATTATACAGTAACACCAGAGAATGTGTTCGGGTGATGACTGTAATATTGTGTGTGTTAGGTTTCTATAATGTGTCAGGATCTCACTGTCTATATCTCCATGTAGGAGGGGGAGTATATAGAGGAACACAACGGTCCTGTACAAGGACGTGATGATGGAGAATCACCGGCCCCTCACATCACTGGGTAAGAGGAGACTGTAATTTATTGTACAGGGGAGAGTAGGTAAGGGGGCCTCCTATATACACACATCACCTGATAATCACATCTATACAATGTACTGAGTCACTGTGTCTCCTATAGATGGACCCAGTAAAAGAAATACACTAGAGAGATGTCCCCGTCATCTTTATTCTCAGGATTGTACAGAGGAGAATCACAGGATCCCACAGGAGCATCAGGTAGATGGGATTTAGGGTTTCACCAATATACCAAAGTGACTGTTAATATGATGTGAAGAGAATCTTTGTGTGTCTTATATACTGATTTTAGTCTGTGTTATCTCATTGAAATCCGATGGTAATATTTTATGGGTTTTTTAGAGTGAAGATCTGGCTGATGTTAAGACAGAAGACATAGAGGGAGAAGAAGAGACATATGTGACTGATATAGAGGGAGAAGAAGAGACGTATGTGACTGATATGAAGACAGAAGACATAGAGGGAGAAGAAGAGACATATGTGACTGATATAAAGGCAGAAGATATAGATGGAGAAGAAGAGATGTATGTGACTGATATAAAGGCAGAAGATATAGAGGGAGAAGAAGAGACGTATGTGACTGATATAAAGGCAGAAGATATCGAGGGAGACGAAGAGACGTATGTTACTGATATAAAGACAGAAGATATAGAGGGAGAAGAAGAGACGTATGTGACTGATAATAAGACAGATGATACAGAGGGAGAAGAAGAGACTTATGTGACTGATATAAAGGCAGAAGATACAGATGGAAAAGAAGAGACGTACGTGACTGATATGAAGGCAGAAGATATAGAGGGAGAAGAAACATATGTGACAAATATAAAAGCAGAATATATAGAGGGAGAAGAAGAAACGTATGTGACTGATATAGAGGCAGAAGATATAGATGGAGAAGAAGAGACGTATGTGAGGGGTGATCAGCAGTGTAAAGAGGAGGAAATCCCTACAGATATCGGCACAGGTGAGTTATAAACACGTATTATAGAATAGTCACATATTCTCATTGCTCAGTCACTATAACAATCTTTTATCCTACACTCTCCTCTGTCAGAACAAACTAATGAGGCAAATTTATCTGTCTAGTGCGGGAGTCAGGAGACATCTCAGAATAATTTTTTCAGTAACAGCCTGGAGTTCTGACAAGTCTTCTTTTAACATTCTGATTCCCAAACATTAATACAAGGGAGGTCATTAAGGCCCCTTCCTTTGACATAATTCAGTCCCATGTTTGTTTGACACATCAGGTGTTTAATATTTCACTGTTGGATTAATAACTTCAAAGAGACCATTCTTGTCCTGTCACAGAGGAGGGTGATATTCCTGGGCATGCTGTTCCACAACTCCCTGAAGGTCTTTCTGCCTTTGGAAAACATTGTCGTCATCCAGGCCTTGATTCACTTGGTCTGGTTTCGATCCATCTGTGCATGCTTCTGCTGGGATAACTTGTTTCCTCTGAGGCCGCTCAGTCCTGAAGGTTCCATTCCAGGGACTTTCAGTTACATCTACTATCCAAGTGGCAGTGATCACGCTGAATGAAAAATATTATGGGACCCAGGGTCCCCTAAATTTTTATAAAAAGGGGTTCTACTACACTATTTCTGTGACCCATCATATATTATGGAGGATGAGGGCAGGAAGCAGTTGGGCCAGTGCTGGGAGCAGGTAATAGTTGAGGTAGAGGGGGTTAAGGGCAAGCAGCAGTTGGTATAGAGCTGTGGGTAAAGGCAGGAAGAAGTTGTGGTAGAGCTGGTGCTGATAGAGGGTATTAAGAGCAGACAGTATTTGCGACCGAGCTGGTTGGCAAGGAGGGGGCTAGGGGCCGTCAGTGCTGGGGGTAAGGGTAGATAGCTTAATTAGTGGCAGCAGCTGGCCCATGCTCACCTCCTCCTACACACTATTGTTTGCCAGATGGTTGTACCCCCTTCTGGCCCCCACCCACCGCTCTTCACTGTCAGTAGCAGCCACAGGAAGTTACCCCCAACTCCCACAGCAGCAAAACAGCCACCTGATCACCCCCATGGCACCAAACCCAGGGCATCGACAAACGCAGGATTATCTGGGGAAGTGTTGAGTGTATCTATATGTATATATATATATATATATATATATATCTCCAAGAAATGGACCGGCACTCCAAGGTGAGTGATACTTTCCAACATAACCAGCATAGATCAGCAGCACTCTGAGACTTGTAATGATGGTAAATCAAATAAAATCTATAATGTCTACGGCGTTTCGGGGGCTACCCCATCTTCAGGACAAACAAGATAAAACAATGTGCAACACAACCTTAAATACTTACATGCCCAAAAGGACTCCATTCTCCCCTCCGGATCGACAGCCGCCTCCGTCACCGAGTTCTACTTCCGGTCACGCTGCTCCGTGTCACCGGAAGTGACGTGATCATGGAACAGATGCCGGTCCGGCTGCGTGGAATGCCAATCAACATATTATACTACAATAACTAGAAAATTCATGTAGAACTTGACAAAATGGTGTAAAAATAAAACATATCTAAAAATAAATGAATAAAATGTGCATTTAAAACACTGCAGAAAAAAACAAAGAAACTATGTATGAATAGTTATATATGTAAGGCAGTCTTCAACAAAACATTAATACATTCTTTGTGACATTCCAACCCTAGTGCTATTAAAATCGGGCACTAATATAAATACAAAAATAACTGATCATGAATAAAGTGCATAATGTGTTCTACCTATTGAGAAACAATTTTAATTAATAAAAAAAACATTAACACATGAAAAAGGTGTTATGACCAATATGAATACTGTGTCATATAAAAAAAAAAATTATTTCTATAAAAATTAATGAAATGCATAAGACGGGCTACTCCCCGAAACGCAGATTTTGTTTGATTTACCATCATTACAAGTCTCAGAGTGCCGCTGAACTATGCTGGATATATATAAATATATAGCACAATACAAAACAAACGGGCGCTAGGTTATGAGAGGGATGGAAAATGGTGTTCCTATGCAGCTCTCTGAGGGGCGGCTACTAACCCCTTGAATGGAAGAAACAAAAAATATTGTGGGAAAGCGCAATGGGATGACCAATCGATATTGTTCATTATAGAAGTAAAACGGTCTATTGACAATAAATATTTAAACATAAAGTGCACAAATAAAACCGTGAATCATATGAGGGGTAACCCAAATAGTAATGATTTACACTGTATCTGTAAATATATTGCATAATGGTGAAATAATACATATCAAGGGTACCCCATGGTCGGGTAAAAATCCAGAAGGAAAAAAGGCCTCATTAGACCCTATAGTGCAAAAAGTAAAAATAAAAAATATATGGAAAATGAAATATAGAATTGATAAATAATAATTGTCTTAATCGTACTCCAATGTACATACAGCGCCTTGCAAAAGTATTCACCCCCCCCCCCCTTTGGATTTTTCATGTTTTGTTGCCTCACAACCTGGAATTACAATGGATTGTGTGAAGGTGTGCGTCATGTCATTCACAGAACATGCCTACAACTGTGACGTTGTGTTTTTTTATATTGTGAATCAAACAACATTTAGGACAACATAACAGAAAACTTCAGCGTGCATAACTATTCACCCCCCTAAAGTCAGTACTTTGTGGAGCCACCTTTTGCGGCACTTACAGCTGCCAGTCGCTTTGGATGAGTCTCTATGAGCTTGCCACATCTTGCCCCTGGGATTTTTGCCCATTCCTCAAGGCAAAACTGCTCCAGCTCCTTCATGTTGGATGGTTTCCGCTTGTGAACAGCGATCTTCAAGTCTGACCACAGATTCTCCATTGCACTGAGATCTGGGCTGTGACTTGGCCATTCCTACACATTTATATGTTTCCCCTTACACCAGGGCTTGACACATTTATCTAAAATTTAGGAGCCAGGATGAAAGTGTAGGAGCCAGACCCCCCCTTAACCCCGGGAAGCATTACTGAGCACCTACGCCCCTGACAACCAACCCACATGGTCACACCACTAATGGGGTGCCCCAGTAGTAATCCCCCCTCTGCAGTGCCCCCAGTAGTAATCCCCCCTCTGCAGTGCCCCCAGTAGTAATCCCCCCTCTGCAGTGCCCCCAGTAGTAATCTCCCCTATGCAGTGCTCCCAGTAGTAATCCTCCCTCTGCAGTGCCCCCAGTAGTAATCCTCCATCTGCAGTGCCCCCAGTAGTAATCCTCCCTCTGCAGTGCCCCCAGTAGTAATCCCCCCTCTGCAGTGCCCCCAGTAGTAATCCCCCCCTCTGCAGTGCCCCCAGTAGTAATCCCCCCTCTGCAGTGCCCCCAGTAGTAATCCTCCCTCTGCAGTGTCCCCAGTAGTAATCCCCCCTCTGCAGTGCCCCCAGTAGTAATCCAACCTCTGCAGTGCCCCCAGTAATAATCTCCCCCTCTGCAGTGCCCCCAGTAGTAATCCCCCTTCTGCAGTGCCCCCAGTAGTAATCCCCCTTCTGCAGTGCCCCCAGTAGTAATCCCCCCTCTGCAGTGCCACCAGTAGTAATCCTCCCTCTGCAGTGCCCCCAGTAGTAATCCCCCCTCTGCAGTGCCCCCAGTAGTAATCCTCCCTCTGCAGTGCCCCCAGTAGTAAGCCCCCCTCTGCAGTACCCCCAGTAGTAATCCCCCCTCTGCAGTGCCCCCAGTAGTAATCCCCCCTCTGCAGTGCACCCAGTAATAACCCCCCCTCTGCAGTGCCCCCAGTAGTAATCCCCCCTCTGCAGTGCCCCCAGTAGTAATCCCCCCTCTGCAGTGCCCCCAGTAGTAATCTCCCCCTCTGCAGTGCCCCCAGTAATAATCCCCCCTATGCATTTCCCCTAGTAGTAGCCCCCCCCATAGTGTCCCCAGTAGCGGCCACCCCGACCTATGCAGTGTCCCCACACTATCGGCCACCCCCACCTATGCAGTGTCCCTACAGTAGCGGCCACCCCCCCTATGCAGTGCCCCTTAAAAAAAAACGCAACTTACCTGATCCCCGCTCCTGCCGACGACTGCCGCTGTCCGCTCCTCCTGGCCGCTCTGCACTATGGGAGAGACATCATGATGTGACGTCTCTCCCAACCTGCTGCGGGGAAAGCCAGAAGGTGGAGCTCATGAGTGAACTCTAGCTGCCTCACTCTGTGAACGACGCAGCAGCCGATGAGAGTCTGACAGACTCTCATCGGCTGCTATAAGAAACATACAGCCGCCGCTGACTGCTGTATGTTTGTTACTCTGTAGTGTGGACCGTGCTCGCGGTCTTCACTACAGGGCCCGGGTGTTGCTGAAAACCTGGTTGCCAGGCAGCCAAATCTGGTGGCTGTGGACCTGTATGATGGTGCATTGTCCTGCTGATAGAGCCTCTCCCGCCTAAGTGACTGCATGAATACACCTACTCTGAAGCCTCGTTTATTGTCACTTATATCGTAATATGCTGCCATTTTCACTGCATATTGTATGATAACAGATTACACAGATATCTGCCTATATATAGTAAATCAATTGAGAAAGGTACAACTTATTGTGGGGTGGGGTGTCATGTACTGGGAATGGAAGTGGCTGTCTCAGTTTATGGCACATGAGTATATATTTAGATTTATTGATAGTATATTTTGGTGCCAGTTAATGAATTATATATTACCATCAAAATCTGCCCATTTCATGGTTATTTGGGAACATTCACCACAGTCTGTACTGAATTATAATGAATCTTATTGTGGGCAAACATTTAAATTTCCATATATGTATATTATTCCCAGCAGATGGATGTAGCAGCCGGAATGTCTCAGAGGATCATCTCGTTATAACTCAGAATTGTGAAATAGATGATATCACCCGAGCTTCATTTACCCAAGTTATACCTCCAGTACCTCACAGTGCAGATATATCACCTAATCCCTCTGATCATGGGGAGTGTTCTCCTGATAACTCAGATAATGGTGCATCTGCTACATCTCGTACATTAGATAAAATATTTCCCTCTTCTGTAGATGCCAAATGTTTTACACAGAATACAAAGCTTATTACCCTTCAGCCAGCTAAGACAGGTGACAGGCCATTTCCATGCTGTAAGTGTAGGAAATGTTTTACATGGAAATCATCTCTTCTAAGGCATCAGAGATGTCACACAGGTGAGAAACCATTTCCATGCTCTGAGTGTGGGAAATGTTTTACATTAAAATCAGACCTTGTTATACATCAGAGACGTCACACAGGTGAGAAACCATTTCCATGCTCTGAGTGTGGGAAATATTTTACGCGCAAATCAAGTTTTGATACACATCAGAGAAGTCACACAGGTGAGAAACCATTTCCATGCTCTGAGTGTGGGAAATGTTATACACAAAAATCAGCTCTTGTTACACATCAGAGAAGTCACACAGGGGAGAAACCATTTCCATGTTCTGAGTGTGGGAAAAGTTTTACATGGAAATCAGTTCTTGTTACACATCAGAGAAGTCACACAGATGAGAAACCATTTCCATGTTCTGAGTGTGGGAAACGGTTTACGCAGAAATCAAGTCTTGTTACACATCAGAGAAGTCACACAGATGAGAAACCATTTCCATGTTCTGAGTGTGGGAAACGGTTTATGCAGAAATCAAATCTTGTTACACATCAGAGAAGTCACACAGGTGAGAAACCATTTCCATGCTCTGAGTGTGGGCAATGTTTTACACATAAATCAGATCTTGTTATACATCAGAGAAGGCACACAGGTGAGAAACCATTTCCATGTTCTGAGTGTGGGAAATGTTATACACGCAAATTATATCTTGATAGACATCAGAGAATACATACAGGTGAGAAACCATTTCCATGCTCTGAGTGTGGGGAATGTTTTACACAGAAATCATATCTTGTTATACATCAGAGAAGTCACACAGGTGAGAAACCATTTCCATGCTTTCCATGCTCTGAGTGTGGGAAATGTTTTACACAGAAATCAGATCTTGTTATACATCAGAGAATACATACAGGTGAGAAACCATTTCCATGTTCTGAGTGTGGTAAATATTTTACACGCAAATCAACTCTTGTTAAACATCAGAAATATCACACAGGTGACATAATCACTTCTATGTTCTGAGTGTGGGAAATGCAGCAAGTGTGACATATATATATATATATATATATATATTATTAAGAATGTGTGGGGTAAAGGACAGCGAGGAGTTCAAGATGTCATGCAGGCAGCAAACTTGGATGGCCAGGAGGAAGATGTTATCGTCAGAAAGCGAGAGAGGGGGAGAGGTTGGGGACTTGTAAAGGGGAAAGATGATCAATTCTATTTTGTACATGTTTGAAAAAAACCATACCCTGCTTAGGTTAGCCTGCCTCTGTCTCGCCCATCCAGGTGCAGGCAGACATAACTTGCAGACACATATGCAAGTGTGGTCCAGAGGAGGGGTGGGCTTATTGGATGACCTATATGTGGGGATGAAGGAGAGGCATGGTGTTTGGGCATCAGATGAGAGGTAGCTAGGTTGGTGTTGCCTGTAATGGAGCTGGGCAGGTTTGGTGGGTGATTTCCATATGGTGAAGATAATAGTGGAGGACATCGGACCTATGATATAAAGCTAGGTGGGAGTTCCCTTTCGGAGAGAGGTGAGGTAACTTGTGTCTATGTGGCAGACAAGGATCACTGTGACAAAACCTGCTGAAATGAACTTTCCCCATGTCCTCGTAGAGTGCCTGTCCTACCACACATTATAACTATATAGTGTGTTATATCATTCCCCATAGCATGTCTCTGCTCACCCCCATACTGTGTCATATCATTCCCCATATCATGTCTCTGCTCACCCCCATACTGTGTCATATCATACACCATAGCATGTCTCTGGTTACCCCCATACTGTGTTATATCATACCCCATAGCATGTCTCTAGTTACCCCCATACTGTGTTATATCATACCCCATAGCATGTCTCTACTCACCCCATACTGTTATATCATACCCCATAGCATGTCTCTGGTTACCCCCATACTGTGTTATACCATTCCCCATAGCATATCTCTGCTCACCCCCATACTGTGTGTTATATCATTCCCCATAGCATTTCTCTACTCACCTCCATAATCTTTTATATCATTCCCCATCGCATGTCTCTACTCACCTCCATAATCTTTTATATCATTCCCCATAGCATGTCTGCTCACCCCCATACTGTGTTATATCATTCCCCATAGCATGTCTCTGCTCACCCCCATACTGTTATATCATTCTCCATAGCATGTCTCTGCTCACCCCCATACTGTGTTATATCATTCCCCATAGCATATCTCTGTTCACCCCCATACTGTGTTATATCATTCCCCATAGCATGTCTCTGCTCACCCCCATACTGTGTTATATCATTCCCCATAGCATGTCTCTGCTCACCCCCATACTGTGTTATATCATTCTCCATAGCATGTCTCTGCTCACCCCCATACTCTTTTATATCATGTGCCATGCAGGGGAGCTGTGCAGAGCAGTGAGTGGGCCTCCATTTTACTGTATCCATTCCACTGTCTAGTGTTCCCTCTAGCACCGGCGGCAGGCAGGGCGCCGGAGCCAGAGAGGGCAATGTAGTGCGCGCGCCCCCGAAAAGGGGGCGTGGTCAAGAAAAGGGTGTGTGTCTATAAGACGCGTCCCCTTTTCATCATACTTGGGGGCATGCCCGGCGCTTACGGACATGCCGGGCAGCTCCCAAGCGCTGCAGAGAGGGAGAATAGATGCCGGGCGCATGCGCCCGGCGTCTATTCTTTGGCGGTGACCGGGTCACCGCATGTTTCTCCACCCGCGGGACACTGCGTCCCGCGGGTGAGAACGGCTCCCACAGGCTGTGAGGGCAGGGCGCTTTTTGCCCTCCAGAAGGAGGGCAGGGCGCCTTGCCCCGCTAAAACAGCCTAGTGGGAAGGCTAACTGTCACCATTTTGTGAACTAGTATAGTGTGTATAACAGTTGCATAACACACAGAGCTGTGTTCCTCACTCCTGTAATTTTTTTTGGGGGGGGGGCGGGGGCCGGTGTTATGGATCCTACACTTTCATCCTCGCTCCTAGATTTTAGAAAAAATTGTCAAGCCGTGTGTATATATATATATATATAAAATATTATTTTTAACTATTTTTTGTTATATATATATATATATATATATATATATCTTTATTCTTATTTTAATTGATCTTTACGGTGTATGTATCTAAACTTCTGTTTATATTGTTACAATTAAATATACATATATATTTATTTTCGTGAATAGATCACATAGGCTGGAATAAATTCTCTCTAATGTCAACTGATCAGTAAAACTGAAGTAATACAGATGCATTAATTACAAAAATAAAAAAATGCTAAAGAGAAATGAGTATATAATATACAGTCAGGTGCTTAAATATTTGGACATTGACAGAATTTTCATATTTTGGCCTCTATTCACCACCACAATGGCTTTGAAATGAAACAAACAAGATGTGCTTTACCTGCAGACTTTCAGATTTAATTTGAGGGTAATTACTTCCAAATCATGTGACCGGTGTAGGAATTACAACGGTTTCTATATGTGCCTCCCACTTTTTAAGGGGCCAAAAGTAATGGGACTATAAACTCAAAAGCTATTTCATGGACACAAACACAGTGACTGTATGTGTTTAGGCCAGCCTTATGGGGTCTGTATGTGTTTAGGCCAGCCTTTATGGGGTCTGTATGTTTAGGCCAGCCTTTATGGGGTCTGTATGTGTTTGGGTCAGCCTTTCCGGGGTCTGTATGTGTTTGGGTCAGCCTTTCTGGGGTCTGTATGTGTTTGGGCCAGCCTTTATGGGGTCTGTATGTGTGTAGGCCAGCCTTTATGGGGTCTGTATGTGTTTAGGCCAGCCTTTATGGGATCTGTATGTGTTTGGGCCAGCCTTTCCGGGGTCTGTATGTGTTTGGGCCAGCCTTACCGGGGACTGTATGTGTGTGGGCCAGCCTTTACAGGGACTGTATGTGTTTGGGCCAGCCTTTCCGGGGTCTGTATGTGTTTGGGCCAGGCTTTATGGGGTCTGTATGTGTTTGGGCCAGCCTTTCCGGGGTCTGTATGTGTTTGGGCCAGCCTTTCCGGGGTCTGTATGTGTTTGGGCCTGCCTTTCCGGGGTCTGTATGTGTGGGCCAGCCTTTCCGGGATCTGTATGTGTGTGGGCCAGCCTTTCCGGGGTCTGTATGTGTTTTAAGCTAGCCTTTATGGGGTCTGTATGTGTTTAGGCCAGCCTTTATGGGGTCTGTACGTGTTTGGGCCAGCCTTTCCGGGGTCTGTACGTGTTTAGGCCAGCCTTTCCGGGGTCTGTATGTGTTTGGGCCAGCCTTTATGGGGTCTGTATGTGTTTGGGCCAGCCTTTCCGGGGTCTGTATGTGTTTGGGACAGCCTTTCCGGGGTCTGTATGTGTTTGGGACAGCCTTTCCGGGGTCTGTATGTGTTTAGGCCAGCCTTTCCGGGGTCTGTATGTGTTTGGGCCAGCCTTTATGGGGTCTGTATGTGTTTGGGCCAGCCTTTATGGGGTCTGTATGTGTTTGGGCCAGCCTTTCCGGGGTCTGTATGTGTTTGGGACAGCCTTTCCGGGGTCTGTATGTGTTTGGGCCAGCCTTTCCTGGGTCTGTATGTGTTTGGGCCAGCCTTTCCGGGGTCTGTATGTGTGGGCCAGCCTTTCCGGGATCTGTATGTGTGTGGGCCAGCCTTTCCGGGGTCTGTATGTGTTTTAAGCTAGCCTTTATGGGGTCTGTATGTGTTTAGGCCAGCCTTTATGGGGTCTGTACGTGTTTGGGTCAGCCTTTCCGGGGTCTGTACGTGTTTAGGCCAGCCTTTCCGGGTTCTGTATGTGTTTGGGCCAGCCTTTATGGGGTCTGTATGTGTTTGGGCCAGCCTTTCCGGGGTCTGTATGTGTTTGGGACAGCCTTTCCGGGGTCTGTATGTGTTTGGGACAGCCTTTCCGGGGTCTGTATGTGTTTGGGACAGCCTTTCCGAGGTCTGTATGTGTTTAGGCCAGCCTTTCCGGGGTCTGTATGTGTTTGGGCCAGCCTTTATGGGGTCTGTATGTGTTTGGGACAGCCTTTCCGGGGTCTGTATGTGTTTGGGACAGCCTTTCCGGGGTCTGTATGTGTTTGGGACAGCCTTTCCGGGGTCTGTATGTGTGTGGGACAGCCTTTCCGGGGTCTGTATGTGTGTAGGCCACCCTTTCCGGGGTCTGTATGCCAGCCTTTCTGGGGTCAGTATGTGTTTAGGCCAGCCTTTATGGGGTCTGTATGTGTTTGGGCCAGCCTTTCTGGGGTCTGTACGTGTTTGGGCCAGCCTTTATTGGGGTCTGTACGTGTTTGGGCCAGCCCTTCTGGGGTCTGTACGAGTTTGGGTCAGCCTTTCCGGGGTCTGTATGTGTTTGGGCCAGCCTTTCCGGGGTCTGTATGTGTTTGGGCCAGCCTTTCCGGGGACTGTATGTGTTTGGGCCAGCCTTCACAGGATCTGTTTGTGATAAGATGGAATTGTGGGAAAACTATGCAGGATATGACACAATTTGGGAAAGTAGACCTGCAAAGCAGGGGAACCATGCATACCCTACACAACAGGCCAGCCTTTCCGGGGTCTGTATGTGTTTAGGCCAGCCTTTATGGGGTCTGTATGTTTAGGCCAGCCTTTATGGGGTCTGTATGTGTTTGGGTCAGCCTTTCCGGGGTCTGTATGTGTTTGGGTCAGCCTTTGTGGGGGCTGTATGTGTTTGGGCCAGCCTTTATGGGGTCTGTATGTGTGTAGGCCAGCCTTTATGGGGTCTGTATGTGTTTAGGCCAGCCTTTCCGTGGTCTGTATGTGTTTGGGCCAGCCTTTTGCTGGGTCTGTATGTGTTTGGGACAGCCTTTCCGGGGTCTGTATGTGTTTAGGCCAGCCTTTCCGGGGTCTGTATGTGTTTGGGCCAGCCTTTATGGGGTCTGTATGTGTTTGGGCCAGCCTTTCCGGGGTCTGTATGTGTTTGGGACAGCCTTTCCGGGGTCTGTATGTGTTTGGGCCAGCCTTTCCGGGGTCTGTATGTGTTTGGGCCAGCCTTTCCGGGGTCTGTATGTGTGGGCCAGCCTTTCCGGGATCTGTATGTGTGTGGGCCAGCCTTTCCGGGGTCTGTATGTGTTTTAAGCTAGCCTTTATGGGGTCTGTATGTGTTTAGGCCAGCCTTTATGGGGTCTGTACGTGCCTTTCCGGGGTCTGTATGTGTTTGAGCCAGCCTTTCCGGGGTCTGTATGTGTTTGGGACAGCCTTTCCGGGGTCTGTATGTGTTTGGGACAGCCTTTCCGGGGTCTGTATGTGTGTGGGACAGCCTTTCCGGGGTCTGTATGTGTGTGGGACAGCCTTTCCGGGGTCTGTACGTGTGTGGGCCTGCTTTTACGGGGTCTGTACGTGTTTGGGCCTGCTTTTACGGGGTCTGTACGTGTTTGGGCCAGCCTTTATGGGGTCTGTACGTGTTTGGGCCAGCCTTTCCGGGGTCTGTATGTGTGTAGGCCACCCTTTCCGGGGTCTGTATGCCAGCCTTTCCGGGGTCAGTATGTGTTTAGGCCAGCCTTTATGGGGTCTGTATGTGTTTGGGCCAGCCTTTATGGGGTCTGTATGTGTTTGGGCCAGCCTTTATGGGGTCTGTATGTGTTTGGGCCAGCCTTTCTGGGGTCTGTACGTGTTTGGACCAGCCTTTATGGGGTCTGTACGAGTTTGGGTCAGCCTTTCCGGGGTCTGTATGTGTTTAGGCCAGCCTTTCCGGGGTCTGTATGTGTTTGGGCCAGCCTTTCCGGGGACTGTATGTGTTTGGGCCAGCCTTCACAGGATCTGTTTGTGATAAGATGGAATTGTGGGAAAACTATGCAGAATATGACACAATTTGGGAAAGTAGACCTGCAAAGCAGGGGAACCATGCATACCCTACACAACAGGCCAGCCTTTCCGGGGTCTGTATGTGTTTAGGCCAGCCTTTATGGGGTCTGTATGTTTAGGCCAGCCTTTATGGGGTCTGTATGTGTTTGGGTCAGCCTTTCCGGGGTCTGTATGTGTTTGGGTCAGCCTTTCTGGGGTCTGTATGTGTTTGGGCCAGCCTTTATGGGGTCTGTATGTGTGTAGGCCAGCCTTTATGGGGTCTGTATGTGTTTAGGCCAGCCTTTCCGTGGTCTGTATGTGTTTGGGCCAGCCTTTTGCTGGGTCTGTATGTGTTTGGGCCAGCCTTTCCAGGGTCTGTATGTGTTTGGGCCAGCCTTTATGAGGTCTGTATGTATTTGGGCCAGCCTTTATGAGGTCTGTATATGTTTGGGCCCGCCTTTCTGGGATCTGTATGTGTTTAGGCCAGCCTTTCCGCGGTCTGTATGTGTTTGGGCCAGCCTTTATGGGGTCTGTATGTGTTTGGACCAGCTTTTCCGGGGTCTGTATGTGTTTGGGCCAGCCTTTCCGGGGTCTGTATGTGTTTGGGCCGGCCTTTATGGGGTCTGTATGTGTTTGGGCCAGCCTTTATGGGGTCTGTATGTGTTTGGGCCAGCCTTTATGGGGTCTGTATGTGTTTGGGCCAGCTTTTCCTGGGTCTGTATGTGTTTAGGGCAGCCTTTCCGGGGTCTGTATGTGTTTAGGGCAGCCGTTCCAAGGTCTGTAGGTGTTTAGGCCAGCCTTTCCGGCGGGTCTGTATGTGTTTAGGCCAGCCTTTCCGGGGTCTGTATGTGTTTAGGCCAGCCTTTCCGGGGACTGTGTGTGTTTAGGGCAGCCTTTCCGGGGTCTGTATGTGTTTAGGCCAGCCTTTCCGGCGGGTCTGTATGTGTTTGGGCCAGCCTTTCCGGGGTCTGTATGTGTTTAGGGCAGCCTTTCCGGGGTCTGTATGTGTTTAGGGCAGCCTTTCCGGGGTCTGTATGTGTTTAGGGCAGCCTTTCCGGGGTCTGTATGTGTTGAGGCCAGCCTTTATGGGGTCTGTATGTGTTTGGGCCAGCCTCTCTGGGGTCTGTATGTATTTGGGCCAGCCTTTCCGGGATCTGTATGTGTTTAGGCCAGCCTTTCCTGCGTCTGTATGTGTTTGGGCCAGCTTTTATGGGGTCTGTATGTGTTTGGGCCAGCCTTTGCGGGGTCTGTATGTGTTTAGGGCAGCCTTTCCGGGGTCTGTATGTGTTTAGTGCAGCCATTCCAAGGTCTGTATGTGTTTAGGCCAGCCTTTCCGGGGTCTGTATGTGTTTAGGGCAGCCTTTCCGGGGTCTGTATGTGTTTAGTGCAGCCATTCCAAGGTCTGTATGTGTTTGGGCCAGCCTTTCCGGGGTCTGTATGTGTTTAGGCCAGCCTTTCCGGGGTCTGTATGTGTTTGGGCCAGCCTTTCCGGGGTCTGTATGTGTTTGGGCCAGCCTTTCCGGGGTCTGTATGTGTTTGGGCCAGCCTTTCCGGGGTCTGTATGTGTTTAGGCCAGCCTTTCCGGGGTCTGTATGTGTTTAGGCCAGCCTTTCCGGGGTCTGTATGTGTTAGGGCCAGCCTTTCCGGGGTCTGTATGTGTTAGGGCCAGCCTTTCCGGCGGGTCTGTATGTGTTTAGGCCAGCCTTTCCGGGGTCTGTATGTGTTAGGGCCAGCCTTCACGGGACCTGTTTGTGATAAGGTGCTGACTTCAGGTATTACTTTGGTTAATTCTTGAAGGTGGAATATAGCACCAAGTCCCAAGTGAAAAAACATAACATATTAAGGCCTTAGACAGCTGTATGTAAAACACGTGTAAGAGAATAAGGTGGATGATAGAATGTACCAAAGGAAAGATTTAAGATAAATGTTTTAATTTCTAAAAAATCAATGAGTGTACTGATAGATTTCAAAGGCGTAACAAACTAGCAACCACACTGGGTATAGGAGAACCACCGATTCACCAAATGACATAATACAACAAATATAGGGCCTGATTCAGAGCCGTTTGCTATTTGCGGTCGTTCGTTTAAAAAAAAGGGGTGGCTATTCAAATTAACCGTTCGCTCTTTGTGGTCTGTTGACACCTCTATGTCTGAACGAGCAAGCAAAACTTGCGGTCGAAATTTTGATAAAAACGCCCCCTGGCCGCTCGCATCATACGTCATGTCCGCTATTTATTAGATTAATCGAGTACATCGAACAGCGTATGAACTGCTCGCTATTCTTGTGGTTGGTTTTTCCTACCACTATATTGCGAGCAGTTCTGACTATAAAATAACCCAGTGACGTGGTCGATGACGCTGCTGTTTTAATTATGCACACCCATAAAACGCCCGTTTTGACCTTTAAGCACGCCTGCGTTCTGGTCTCCACTCCCCGTTTTCAAGCACCTTCCCCTGTTACCACCCACATACGCCTCCTCCTGTCACTCAAAATAGCAGACATTCGCTATTTAGCGAACAAACGATTTTCGGCTGCACTGACTGGTTCGCGCATGCGTATTACAATCCGTACGCATGCGCAGATGAGCGAACATCGGTCAGAACGAACGAGCGGCCGCTTACGAGCGGCTCTGAATGAAGCCCATATACCAGTAACCATCTGCGCCCTGTCTTGTTTACATATAGCTAATTCCACGAATATAAATAGTGACAGTTCATCTGGTTGCGATTTTTGAAGATCAGACCTCCATAGATACCTCCATAGATACGCCAGATTCAGTCCATAGGAAAAAAATGAAAAGATATACACAAAGTACTGGTAGTTCCAAATGTAAATAGTATATCAGCCTTCCGTGTACTTTATGGAGTCCTAAATAGAGTGATATACAGATATAGAATGATTGGAAACTGCTGGTATTCCCCAGGACTCTCTTCATGTCCCTCCCACCACTGGTTTATTCCAGAGATTGTGGGGTAAATTTATCAAAGGTCGACTTGAAGAATGATTTAGCTCTTCTCAAACCGACTCAAATCGAATTGCGTTAAAACCGTTTTTTCACTAGATTTACTATAGTTCAATTTGTTCTGCGATTTGCAAAACAAATTCGATTTGATTCAGTTTTGAACAGTGATTTGCTGTTGGATTTGGCACGTTCATGTACAAATCAAACGGCAAATCACACTTCAAACCGAACTGCAAATCCCCGACAGCATAGAACTGCTTCATGCTTTCACTTTCATTATGAGCAGTTCCTTCTCACACAGATATATGCAGACATCAGTGAGATGCCAGCATGTATGTGACTGTAAAAAGTAAAGAGTTAAAAGTAAAAAAGAATGATGTGAGGTCCCCCCCCAAAACAGAACCAGCCCCGGACTGTTCAAACCCAGGTCTGGTTGACTAAGTACAGGGAAAAAATTGCGTAGGGTCTCCCTCTACTTAGTACAACCAGCACTGGGCTATTGGAATCAGTGCTGGTTCTGGAATTACAGGGAAAAAATTGCGTAGGGTCTCCCTGTAATTCACAGAACCAGCCCCATTCTAACGGGGGACTGATGCCACAGCCAGGGGAGCCCTATAACCGGGCCTCCCAGCCACAGCATCAGCCCTGACTGCTAGTCAGCCCAATAAAAGGGTCTCCCTCTCCAGGGCACCCCTAGCCTAGGCTGATAGCCCAGGGCTATCCTCGCCACCCCTGGGCGGTGGGTGGCGGGTTGATTGTGTTAGTGTAGTGTAAAAATAGAATAAAAATATTATCTTTACAGTAGAACTGCAGTTCCCAGCAAGCCTCCCCCACATGCTAGTACTTGGAGAACCACAAGTACCAGCATGCGGGGCATTAAGGGGCCACTGGGACCTGTAGTTCACCTGCAAAGAAATGTTGAAAGAAACACACACACACACACCTTACACAGTATAAGTTTATTACATACATACACACTCACACATACTCACCTATATTACCTTGAGTGGTCCCCTTGTCCAGTAGGCATCCAATGTGTTGTTAAAATAACAAAACTAAAAAACCCGACCCTCGCACTAAGCATCCTAACCAGGATGATTATTACTTCCCGAATGAAGCGCTCAGACGCGGCTTTCTCCTTTTAAGGTCCGTGTCTGAGCGTTCATTGGCTGAGAGAGGTCAGGCCCCGCCTCTCAGGCAATGAACGACTCCATTGAACTCAATGTAACTAAAGTTTATCCTGCTGTTCCCATCATTTGATTTCGCCTTTAGTAAATACCCAAATGCAAAATCGAATATAAATTGAATGAAAATTGCACCTCATATCACTCAAAATGCCAAATTGAAATTTAGTAAATTTACCCCTGTGAGTTGACTTCATACAATTGTCAAAGGTAAGAAATTAACACTATGTCCTAATGGTGATAAATCTCTTTTCAAATAAGGTCAGAGGCTTATCCAGTGTCCTCATGTACTGCGGCATTTGTAGTAAGAAAGTGGTTTAGGAATTTGTAGCTAGGTATAGTATCTCACGGGTGATAGTATTACTCAATTCACAGGAAAAGTGTTCCAGGCAATGTGCTTACACTCAGGAATACAGAGCAAACTTCAAACCCTGTATAGGCCACAGGTTTCTAAAGTGGTTTCACAGCCAAGAGTGGGATGGTCAAAGGCACTGCCAATGGTCTTACATAGCTTCTGTTTCGTTCCATGAGCTCTCCTTAATCTTTTTCCTTCTGAGATATTTTTTGGAAACTACCCAAATGTGATTGTAAACCCAGCAAGACTCTTCCTTGATGCATGATTTACTAACGGACTATGTCATAAAAAGGTTTCATCATTTAAAGGACTTACAAAGAAAACCATGTAAAACGAATCAAAGACTGCCCAGAAGGACCACGTCACACAATCTAACCTGGAGATTATGTAATGATAAGAAAATGTTTACATTCTAGTTGCCTCGCAGATCAACGGGAAGGACCATATAAGGTGTTGCTGATACTACCACCTCCCACAATGTCACAGAGAAAACAAACTGGATACACGCTTCACATATGTTCTCTGTGGAATGAGATAAGATTCTTTGGATACAAAGACGTTAATCAAGCCACACCACAAATATCAGTTAACATTTATTACAAAGTAAAAGAGTAAAATGTAATAAACATTTAACTTGCTTTGTTAGATCATCTACTTAGAACATAAATGGTTTTATTCCCAGGAGCCTTGAAGCTGGGATCTCATACATCGAGCATAGGCCTTGGCTATAGGCTATATGCTGTAGGCTTACTGACAAATGACAGCTTTATATAAGGAAATAAACTCCCTACATAAGCATTTAACAAGTATAGAGGTCATGTTTGGAAATATAAGTAAAAGAAAGGATAGACAGTAGGGGGACACTGTTGCCTCAATTATGAATGTTGGATAACCCAACAATACATGACTATTTTATAGTGTATGCTTAGATTAATATGAAGGTAATACCATGTTTACTCAGGATTAAATATGTCTGGCCAAAGAGACCTTTGTCCTGTTCTCAGGTTCTTTCTGTTAAGAACACCTTATGCAATGTTTTACCATCTTCTAATGTCTAACCATTGTCTAATGCCGTATACATTTATAAAATCACACAACAATATGGATTTCAGCAACCATTTTCTGTCCTCCCATTACAACGCTGCAAGGAGGTTGCCAAGTCAGAGCAAGATCACTTTTGGAAGCAGAAAAGACATTGATTCTGAGAGAGACTTAAACCAAGGTGTTCTCTTCACCGTTGGCCAGGACAAAGCTCCACATATTCGGCGCCCATTGGAGAAGAGGACAAAGAAAAAGACATGGACTGAGCCTGAGATATTTTGGCTTTTGTGCATAGCGATGTGCATGTCAGCATTACTTATCTTAATCATTTTTATTTCAGAAAGAGAAGGGAGGAAAGTGATATGAAAACTCAAACACAAGGTATAACTCCCCCTGGCTGTGTTACCACCTTATCTATGACCACAATACAGACAACAGAGAAACACAGTGGTCTGAAATAGAACCCTAGGAAGACACCGATTAATATTTTCACAGTATACAGGAAATCATTGAGATAGGAAAAGATCAGAATCACATTAATACAGAACTAATCCAGATATGAGAAGGAATGAGAAGGAAAGTGATAGGATTAGACAGGAGAAAACCAGAACGTACCCAGCTAGGAGAATTTGTAAAGATGGAATTGTGGGAAAACTATGCAGGATATGACACAATTTGGGAAAGGAGACCTGCAAAGCAGGGGAACCATGCATACCCTACACAACAGGCACCCATTACCAATACCAAAGTCTCACCAGCAACATCTATACTCAATACCCACAAAACGTATAAACTGACCTCCTAATCTTCAATCCATTATATAGATAACCTCACCTTCCACTACACACGGACAGGTAACTCATGTCTGTCCTTATCTAATACTAAGGTCAACGTAGTGAAAGGTAGAAAAAGGAAATGACTAGAAATACAACCATTTCATAATACCAACTCATTACTCCCAACTGTGCAGAAGTTATACATACATAGAAAGACAAGTGGACATATCCCATGGAAGCTAAAGAATGCTGCACTGACCGGCTGGATATGCGCCTGGTACCTCCTGCACTGACCGGCTGGTACCTCCTGCACTGACCGGCTGGATATACGCCTGGTACCTCCTGCACTGACCGCCTGGTACCTCCTGCACTGACCGGCTGGATATGCGCCTGGTACCTCCTGCACTGACCGGCTGGTACCTCCTGCACTGACCGGCTGGATATACGCCTGGTACCTCCTGCACTGACCGGCTGGTACCTCCTGCACTGACCGGCTGGATATACGCCTGGTACCTCCTGCACTGACCTGCTGGATATGTGCCTGGTACCTCCTGCACTCACCAGCTGGTACCTCCTGCACTGACCGGCTGGATATACGCCTGCACTGAATGTGGATGTGATATGAGCCAGTGTCACTTCTCTGTTACTATGGACAATTCTGGCCAGATGCTGATGGTCATTATCATTAAGCACCTGTGGTCGGACACTGCGCTGCGCACGGTGGGTGGTAATGGCTTCCATGATGTATTCCTGGTACACATGTGACATCGCAGAGGAATGTTGAATGTCCGCACAGCTTCGGAAATGGAATGTCCCATTTGCTAAGCAACCACTATCATGCTCCAATCGAACTCTGATATTTCATGTCCCCTTGCCATGAGCAGCCTATATGGTGGTCAACCTGACTCACGACATGTCAGAGTAAAAATGGTGCAGGTCTGGGAATTTCCAAGATGTCACAGTACAGTGATGCAACCTACCATTACCTTTACATACTGCTATCACATGACATTTGGCACTACAGTGTATACATATGTATCCTGGGTCAGATACAGGTCGGTCAGTGATACAGATATACACACACAGTGGCATGAAAGTTTTTGCCCCCTTCCTGGCTTCTATTTTTGTATATTTGTCACTTTTATTTGTTTCAGATCTTCAAACAAAACTAAATATAAGACAAAGTCATCCTGGGTAGCGTTCCCACTAGGCTCTTACAGGGGGCTCCAAGGCCCCTGTAAATGCCCCCTGCCCTTATGGGGGCGCTCCGGTGCCCCTCTAATCACAGCCGGACTTTGGAAAAGAAACAAGTTATCCAACACCAACTGGCCCTGTGTGATATAGTAATTGCCCCTTATTCATTCATTCAAATAATGAACCAAATGGAACTGATAATTGGGATGAATAAGACTGGACACAATCAGGCTCGGTTACTGCCAGTCCTGTCCAATGGAAACATAACATACATAGACCCGTTCCAGCAACGTCAGGCTGGATAAAAGGTCTCAGCACGCAGCACCGTACGCTGAGCGTCTTTTTCCCTGAATTTGAGTTGTGGTAGCATCGTGATACCCCAGAACTGCTGCACAAGACTGCGCTGATTAATGTGATATGTGACACTTGTATATCTGTGTGCGACCGAGTCTGATTATGTACACGGAGCGCTAAGATGCAGCAGCCGCAGCTTTTTATCATGACGATTTACCCTGCACTTCGTATACAGACTCAGACACATTGAGATACAGACGTGAAAAATAGACTATACCGCTCAGAGAGATCTAACAGTGGTGGCTCATCCCCGGGAGGGGTCGGCTGCCAAAGTTCCTCCAAGTGCCCATCATCCAGGCTCATCCAGGAAGTCACAACAGGACCCAGAGGACAACAGGACCCAGAGGATAACAGGACCCAGAGGACAACAGGAGCCAGAGGATAACAGGACCCAGAGGATAACAGCGCCTAGAGGATAACAGGACCCAGAGGATAACAGGACCCAGAGGATAACAGGACCCAGAGGGTAACAGGACCCAGAGGGTAACAGGACCCAGAGGGTAACAGGAGCCAGAGGACAACAGGAGCCAGAGGACAACAGGAGCCAGAGGACAACAGGAGCCAGAGGACAACAGGAGCCAGAGGACAACAGGACCCAGAGGATAACAGGACCCAGAGGGTAACAGGAGCCAGAGGGTAACAGGAGCCAGAGGGTAACAGGACCCAGAAGATAACAGCACCCAGAGGATAACCTAAGGAGCTGCAGGTATCGCTCGCCTCAGTTACTGTCACCGGTCAGGGTTCCTTCATAAGAAAGAGACTGGGCATAGATGGCATCCATGGGAGAGTTACAAGGTGACCACCACTGCTAGCCAAGAGGACATAGAGAAAGGTTTGTTTGACGTGTGCCAAAAGCTCATTGATGGGATGCATCCGGCATCGCGGCAGTCAGGATGCAGAAGGTAAGTAGAGGGTCTGGGGGTAGGGTTAGGGTCTAGCACTATGGGTGCAGGGTTAGATTAGGGTACGGGGAGGATACTTTCAGGCACTATGGGAGGAGGTTAGGCTTAGGCACCAGAGAAAAAGGGTTAGCATACCGATCAACAAGTGTCGTATGTTAGCCCTGTAGTGATCTCGGCGTTGAGATTCTGACTGCCGACATTTCATACCCAACCCCACAGGGATAACCCCCAAGCCATGTGGGCTAATGTTCTGTGGACTGATGAGTCAAAAATGTAACCTCCAACTTTCCTACTTTACTGGGAACACTTAGCGGGTGGCAGTCGGCCATGACCGTCGGCATCCTGAATGTCTAATCCCGGCAGGGGTGTAATGACAGGCGTTGAAATCCAGATGCCTGTCATTTTACCTATGCCGGGAGCCCGACGCGCGGCATACCAATCAAAGGTAAGCCGGGTGGCGGGCGCGGTCAGCCGTGGGGGGGGGGAGATAGGTTAGGGGCTCCTGGGGGACTTAGGGTTAGGCTGCAGGGAAGAGGGGGGTAGGTTTAGCCACGTACAGGGTGGGTTAGGGTTAGGCACCCCTTAAGGATGGTTGGCGGGTTGTTAATAATTAGTTAAAGTACTGATGTGGCGGGATCTTCACTGCCGGTCTTCCGCTGTCGAGATTTGAACATGCGTCTAGCGGTATTCCATACCGATCCCCACTTAGCACCCCCTCCTCCCTTACTGGGCACACTAAGCACCCCCTGCTCCCATACTGGGCACACTAAGCACCCCCTCCTCCCTTACTGAGCACACTTAGCACACCCTCCCTCCCTTACTGAGCACACTTAGCACTCCCTCCCTCCCTCCCTTACTGAGCACACTTAGTACCCCCTCCCTTACTGAGCACACATAGCACCCTCTCCCTCTTACTGAGCACACTTAGCACCCCCCTCCCTCCCTTACTGAGCACACTTAGCACCCCCTCCCTCCCTTACTGAGCACACTAAGCACCCCCTTCTCCCGTACTGGGCAGACTAAGCACCCCCTCCTCCCGTACTGGGCACAATAAGCACCCCCTCCTCCCTTACTGAGCACACTTAGCACTCCCTCCCTTACTGAGCACACTTAGCACCCTCTCCCTCCCTTACTGAGCACACTTAGCACCCCCTCCCTCCCTTACTAAGAACACTTAGCACCCCCTCCCTCCCTTACTGAGAACACTTAGCACCTCCTCCCTCCCTTACTGAGCACACTTAGCACCCCCTCCTCCCGTGCTGGGCAGACTAAGCACCCCCTCCTCCCGTACTGGGCACAATAAGCACCCCCTCCTCCCTTACTGAGCACACTTAGCACTCCCTCCCTTACTGAGCACACTTAGCACCCCCTCCCTCCCTTACTGAGCACACTTAGCACCCTCTCCCTCTCTTACTGAGCACACTTAGCACCCCCCTCCCTCCCTTACTGAGCACACTTAGCACCCCCCTCCCTCCCTTACTGAGCACACTTAGCATCCCCTCCCTCCCTTACTGAGCACACTTAGCATCCCCTCCCTCCCTTACTGAGCACACTTAGCACCCCCTCCCTCCCTTACTGAGCACACTTAGCACTCCCTCCCTTACTGAGCACACTTAGCACCCCCTCCCTCCCTTACTGAGCGCACACAGCTCCCCTCTCCCTCCCTTACTGAGCACACTTAGCACCCCCTCCCTCCCTTACTGAGCACACTTTGCACCCCCTCCCTCCCTTACTGAGCACACTTAGCACCCCCTCCCTCCCTTACTGAGCACACTTAGCACCCCCCTCCCTCCCTTACTGAGCACACTTAGCATCCCCTCCCTCCCTTACTGAGCACACTTAGCAACCCCTCCCTCCCTTACTGACCACACTTTGCACCCCCTCCCTCCCTTACTGAGCACACTTAGCATCCCCTCCCTCCCTTACTGAGCACACTTAGCACCCCTCCCTCCCTTACTGAGCACACTTAGCACCCCCTCCCTCACTGAGCACACTTAGCACCCCCTCCCTCACTTACTGAGCACACTTAGCACTCCCTCCCTCTTACTGAGCACACTTAGCACCCCCTCCCTCCCTTACTGAGCACACTTAGCATCCTCTCCCTCCCTTACTGAGCACACTTAGCACCCCCTCCCTTACTGAGCACACTTAGCATCCTCTCCCTCCCTTACTGAGCACACTTAGCACCCCCTCCCTAACTGAGCACACTTAGCACCCCCTCCCTCCCTTACTGAGCACACATAGCACCCTCTACCTCCCTTACTGACCACACTTAGCACCCTCCCTCCCATACTGAGCACACTTAGCACCCCCTCTCTCCCTTACTGAGCACACATAGCTCCCCTCTCCCTCATTTACTGAGCACACATAGCTCCCCTCTCCCTCCCTTACTGAGCACTTAGCATCCCCTCCCTCCCTTACTGAGTACACATAGCACCCCCTCCCTCCCTTACTGAGCACACTTAGCACCCCCTCCCTCCCTTACTGAGCACACTTAGCACCCCCTCCCTCCCTTACTGAGCATACTTAGCATCCCCTCCCTCACTAAGCAAACTTAGCACCCCCTCCCTCCCTTACTGAGCACACTTAGCACTCCCTCCCTCCCTTACTGAGCACACTTAGCACCCCCTCCCTCCCTTACTGAGCACACTTAGCATCCTCTCCCTCCCTTACTGAGCACACTTAGCACCCCCTACCTTACTGAGCACACTTAGCACCCCCTCCCTCCCTTACTGAGCACACATAGCACCCTCTACCTCCCTTACTGACCACACTTAGCACCCTCCCTCCCTTACTGAGCAGACTTAGCACCCCCTCCCTCCCTTACTGAGCACACATAGCTCCCCTCTCCCTCCCTTACTGAGCACACATAGCTCCCCTCTCCCTCCCTTACTGAGCACACTTAACACCCCCTTCCTCCCTTACTGAGCACAGTTAGCACCCCCTCCCTTACTGAGCACACTTAGCATCCCCTCCCTCCCTTACTGAGCACACTTGGCATCCCCTCCCTCCCTTACTGAGCACACATAGAATCCCCTCCCTCCCTTACTGAGCACACTTAGCACCCCCTCCCTCCCTTACTGAGCACACTTAGCACCCCCTCCCTCCCTTACTGAGAATACTTAGCACCCCCTCCCTCCCTGAGCACACTTAGTACCCTCTTCCTCCCTTACTGAGCACACTTAGCACCCCCTCCCTCCCTTACTGAGCACACTCAGCATTCCCTCCCTCCCTTACTGAGCACACGTAGCATCCCCTCCCTCCCTTACTGAGCACACATAGCACCCCCTCCCTCCCTTACTGAGCACACTTAGCACCCCCCTCCCTCCCTTACAGAGCACACTTAGCACACTCTCCCTCCCTTACTGAGCACACATAGCACCCCCTCCCTCCCTGAGCACACTTAGCACCTCCTCCCTCCCTCACTGAGCACTCTTAGCACCCTCTCCCTCCCTCACTGAGCACACGTAGCACCCTCTCCCTCCCTTACTTAGCACACTTAGCACCCCCTCCCTCCCTTACTGAGCACACTTAGCACCCCCTCCCTCCCTTACTGAGCACACTTAGCACCCCCTCCCTCCCTTACTGAGCACACTTAGCACCCCCTCCCTCCTTTACTGAGCACACATAGCACCCCCTCCCTTACTGAGCACACATAGCACCCCCTCCCTCCCTTACTGAGCACACATAGCACCCCTCCCTCCCTTACTGAGCACACTTAGCACCCCCTCCCTCCCTTACTGAGCACACTTAGCACCCTCTCCCTCTCTTACTGAGCACACTTAGCACCCCCTCCCTCCCTTACTGAGCACACTTAGCACCCCCTCCCTCCCTTACTGAGCACACTTAGCACCCCCTCCCTCCCTTACTGAGCACACTTAGCACCCCCTCCCTCCCTTACTGAGCACACTTAGCACCCCCTCCCTCCCTTACTGAGCACACTTAGCACCTCCTCCCTCCCTTACTGAGCACACATAGCTCCCCTCTCCCTCCCTTACTGAGCACACTTAGCACCCTCTCCCTCCCTTACTGAGCACACTTAGCACCCCCTCCCTCTCTTACTGAGCACACTTAGCACCCCCCTCCCTCCCTTACTGAGCACACTTAGCATCCCCTCCCTCCTTTACTGAGCACACATAGCACCCCCTCCCTTACTGAGCACACTTAGCACCCCCTCCCTCCCTTACTGAGCACACTTAGCACCCCCTCCCTCCCTTACTGAGCACACTTAGCGCTCCCTCCCTCTCTTACTGAGCACACTTAGCATCCCCTCCCTCCCTTACTGAGCACGCTTAGCACCCCCTCCCTCCCTTACTGACCACACTTAGCACCCTCCCTCCCTTACTGAGCACACTTAGCACCCCCTCCCTCCCTTACTGAGCACACATAGCTCCCCTCTCCCTCCCTTAATGAGCACACATAGCTCCCCTCTCCCTCCCTTACTGAGCACACTTAGCACCCCCTTCCTCCCTTACTGAGCACAGTTAGCACCCCCTCCCTCCCTTACTGAGCACACTCAGCATCCCCTCCCTCCCTTACTGAGCACACATAGCACCCCCTCCCTCCCTTACTGAGCACACATAGCACCCCCTCCCTCCCTTACTGAGCACACTTAGCACCCCCTCCCTCCCTTACTGAGCACACGTAGCACCCCCTCCCACCCTTACTGAGCACACTTAGCACTCCCTCCCTCCCTGAGCACACTTAGCACCCCCTCCTCCCTTACTGAGCACACTTAGCACTCCCTCCCTTACTGAGCACACTTAGCACCTCCTCCCTCCCTTACTGAGCACACACAGCAGCCCCTCCCTCCCTTACTGGGCACACTAAGCACCCCCTCCTCCCTTGCTGGGCACACTAAGCACCCCCTCCTCTCTTACTGGGCACACTAGGTATTCCCTCCATCCTTTACTGGGTACACTTAGCACACTTCACCCTCCCTCATTGAGCACACTTTGCAACCCAATCTCCCTTACTGGGCACACTTAGCTCCCTCTCCCCCCTCACTGGGCACACTTAGTACCCCCTCCTCCCTTACTGGGCACACATAGCACCCCCTCCTCCCTTACTGGGCACACATAGCATCCCCTCCTCCCTTACTAGGCACACTTAGCACCCCATCCATACTTTAATGGGCACACCCCGCTCCTCCTCCTCTCTTACTGGGGACAATTAGCACCCCCTCCTCCGTTACTGGGGACAATTATTAACATCTCCCTTACTGGGTACACTTAGCACCCCATCTCCATTACTAGACACACCTAGAGCCCCATCCTCTCTTACTGGCCACACCTAGAGCCCCTCCCTCCCTTACTGGGCACACTTAGAGCCCCTCTCTCCCTTACTGTGCACACCATAGCCCCTTCCCCCCTTACTGTGCACAACTAGAGCCCCTCCCTCCCTTGCTGGGCACAGCAAAGCCCCTCCCTCCCTTACTGGAACACCTAGAGTCCCTCCCTTCCTGGGCACACCTAGAGCCCCTCCCTTACCGGGCACACCTAGAGCCCCTCCCTCCCTTACTGTGTACACCTGGAGCCCCTCCCTCCCTTACTGGGCACACCTGGAGCCCCTCCCTCCCTTACTGGGCACACCTGGAGCCCCTCCCTCCCTTAATGGGCACACCTGGAGCCCTTCCCTCCCTTTCTGGGCACACCTAGAGCCCCTCCCTCCCTTACTGGGCACACCTAGAGCCCCTCCCTCCCTTACTGGGCACACCTAGAGCCCCTCCCTCCCTTACTGGGCACACCTAGAGCCCCTCCCTCCCTTACTGGGCACACCTAGAGCCCTTCACTCCCTTACTGTACACACCTAGAGCCCCTCCCTTTACACACCTAGAGCCCCTTCCCCCCTTACTAGGCACAGCTAGAACCCATCCCTCCCTTACTGGGCACACCTGGAGCCCCTCCCTCCATTACTGGGCACACATAGAGCCCCTCCCTCCCTTACTGGGCACACTTAGAGCCCCTCCCTCCCTTACTGGGCACACCTAGAGCCCCTTCCACCCTTACTGTACACACCTTGAGCTCCCTCCCTCACTTATTGAGCACACCTAGAGCCCCTCCCTCCCGTACTGGGCACACCTGGAGCCCCTCCCTCCCTTGGCACATCTTGAGCCCCTCCCTTACTGGGCACACCAAAACCCCTTCCTCTCTTACTGGGCACACCAAAACCCCTTCCTCCTTAACTGGGCACAATTAGAGCCTCTCCCTCACATACTGGGCACACCAAAGCCTCCACCCTCCCTTACTGGGCTCACCTAGAGCCCCTCCCTCCCTTACTGGGCACACCTAGAGCCCCTCCCTCCCTTACTGCGCACACCGGGAGCCCCTCCCTCCCTTTCTGGGCACATCTGGAGCCCCTCCCTCCCTTACTGGGCACACTTAGAGCCCCTCCCTCCCTTACTGGGCCCACCTAGAGCCCCTCCCTCCCTTACTGGGCACACCTAGAGCCCCTCCCTCCCGAACTGGGCACACCTAGAGCCCCTCCCTCCCGAACTGGGCACACCTGGAGCCCCTCCCTCCCTTTCTGGGCACATCTGGAGCCCCTCCCTCCCTTACTGGGCACACCTGGAGCCTCTTCCTCCCTTACTGGGCACACCTGGAACCCCTCCCTCCCTTACTGGGCACATCTGGAGCCCCTCCCTTGGCACACCTGGAACCCCTCCCTCCCTTACTGTGCACACCTTGAGCCCTCTCCCTCCCTTACTGGGCACCCCTAGAGCCCCTCCCTCCCTTACTGGGCACACCTGGAGCCCCTCCCTTACTGGGCACACATAGAGCCCCTCCCTCCCTTACTGGGCACACCTAGAGCCCTTCCCTTACTGGGCACACCTGGAGCCCTTCCCTCCCTTACTGGGCACACCTGGAGCCCCTCCCTCCCTTACTGGGCACACCTGGAGCCCCTCCCTTACTGGGCACACCTAGAGCCCCTCCCTCCCTTACTGGGCACACCTAGAGCCCTTCCCTTACTGGGCACACCTGGAGCCCTTCCCTCCCTTACTGGGCACACCTGGAGCCCCTCCCTCCCTTACTGGGCACACCTGGAGCCCCTCCCTTACTGGGCACACCTAGAGCCCCTCCCTCCCTTACTGGGCACACCTAGAGCCCCTCCCTTACTGGGCACACCTGGAGCCCCTCCCTCCCTTACTGGGCACACCTGGATCCCCTCCCTCCCTTACTGGGCACACCTGGAGCCCCTCCCTTACTGGGCACACCTAGCGCCCCTCCCTCCCTTACTGGGCACACCTAGAGCCCCTCCCTCCCTTACTGGGCACACCTAGAGCCCCTCCCTCCCTTACTGGGCACACCTAGAGCCCCTCCCTCCCTTACTGGGCACACCTAGAGCCCCTCCCTCCCTTACTGGGCACACTTAGTAGTAGGTGTATTAGGGCACCTGTGGTGGGTAAATAGCGCTGTAGGCGGCATGTCCCCCTGTACATCACTGTAGGGGGCATTCCCAGCACTCACACAGATACTGGGCAGCCCCACAGCTCCCCCTACAGTATGAGCAGATACCAGATGGGATTGTGACTGACACTGCCTGTAACCCCGCCCCCAGCTCCGCCCAGCTCCTGACGTCAGGATAGTTATTTCAGGAAATGAGGATCTGTCTGTGCGTTCCACCTTACTTCCGGTCTGTGCGTTCCACAGGCAGGAAGTATGAATGTACATTTCGGAAGGGTGTTCGGGCGGAAAAACGCAGAGAGGAGACATCACTGTGTCCGGCATCCGCAGGTAATATACCTACTATACAGGGGGAGCAGCCTGTGGTGTCCTATTATACAGGGGGAGCAGCCTATGGTGCCTACTATAGAGGGGGAGCAGCCTGTGGTGCCTACTATAGAGGGGGAGCAGCCTGTGGTGCCTACTATAGAGGGGGAGCAGCCTGTGGTGCCTACTATAGAGGGGGAGCAGCCTGTGGTGCCTACTATAGAGGGGGAGCAGCCTGTGGTTTCTACTATACAGGGGGAGCAGCCTGTGGTGTCCTATTATACAGGGGGAGCAGCCTGTGGTGCCTACTATAGAGGGGGAGCAGCCTGTGGTGCCTACTATAGAGGGGGAGCAGCCTGTGGTTTCTACTATACAGGGGGAGCAGCCTGTGGTTCCTACTATACAGGGGGAGCAGCCTGTGGTTCATACTATACAGGGGGAGCGGCCCGTGGTGCCTTCTATACAGGGTGAGCGGCCTGTGGTGCCTACTATACAGGGGGAGCGGCCTGTGGTGCCTACTATACAGGGGGAGCGGCCTGTGGTGCCTACTATACAGGGGGAGCGGCCTGTGGTGCCTACTATACAGGGGGGGCGGCCTGTGGTGCCTACTATACAGGGGGAGCGGCCCGTGGTGCCTACTATACAAGGCGAGCTGCCTGAGGTGTCTACTATACAGGGGGAGCAGCCTGGGGTGCCTATTTTAGAGGAGCAGCCTGGGGTGCCTATTTTAGAGGAGCAGCATGTGGTGTCCTACTCTACAGGGTGAGCAGCCTGTGGTGTCTACTATACAGGGGGAGTGGCCTGTGGTGCCTACTATAGAGGGAGAGCAGCCTGTGGTGTCTACTATACAGGGGGAGTGGCCTGTGGTGCTTACTATAGAGGGAGAGCAGCCTGTAGTGTCTACTATACAGGGGGAGTGGCCTGTGGTGCTTACTATAGAGGGAGAGCAGCCTGTAGTACTCTATATTAAACAGGGGAGCGGGTTTTGGTACCTACTATACAGTGGGAGAGGCCCGTAGTTTCCTATTAGTATTATAAAGGGGGAGCAGCCTGTGGTGTCTGGAGCAGCTTGTGGTGTCTTGTTATTATACAGGGGGAGCAGCCTGTGGTGTCCTGTTATTAGTATTATACAGGGGGAGCAGCCTGTGGTGTCCTGTTATTAGTATTATACAGGGGGAGCAGCCTGTGGTGTCCTGTTATTAGTATTATACAGGGGGAGCAGCCTGTGGTGTCCTGTTATTATTATTATACAGGGGGAGCAGCCTGTGGTGTCATTATTATACAGGGGGAGCAGCCTGTGGTGTCCTGTTATTAGTATTATACAGGGGGAGCAACCTGTGGTGTCCTGTTATTATTATTATACAGGGGGAGCAGCCTGTGGTGTCCTGTTATTATTATACAGGGGGAGCAGCCTGTGTTGTCGTTATTATTATACAGGGGGAGCAGCCTGTGGTGTCCTGTTATTATTATTATTATACATGAGGAGCAGCCTGTGGTGTCCTGTTATTATTATACAGAGGGAGCAGCCTGTGATGTCCTGTTATTAATATTATACAGAGGGAGCAGCCTGTGGTGTCCTATTATTATAAAGAGGGAGCAGCCTGTGGTGTCTTGTTGTTATTATACAGGGGGAGCAGCCTATGGTGTCCTGTTATTATTATATAGGGGGAGCAGCATGTGGTGTCTTGTCGTTATTATACAGGGGGAGCAGCCTGTGTTGTCCTGTGCTTATTATTATTATGCAGGGGAGCAGCATGCGGTGTCCTTTTATTATTATTATTATTATTATTATTATTATACAGAGGGAGCAGCATGTGGTGTCCTTTTATTATTATTATACAGGGGTAGTAGCCTGTGGTGTCCTGTTATTATTATACAGAGGGAGCAGCCTGTGGTGTCCTGTTATTATTATACAGGGGGAGCAGCCTGTGGTGTCCTGCTATTAATATACAAGAGGGGCAGCCTGTGGTGTCCTGTTATTATCATACAGATGGAGCAGCCTGTTGTGTGCCAGCCTCTGAGGAGCCTTATGGAGCTGGGTCACAGGAACCTCTGACACTGACCAGGGCTCTATGGCTGGAGGGAAAGGGGAGACTTACTGGTCACTCAGTGTTACATGTCTGACTGTGGTTATACAGATAACGGAGACTCTGATTGTGGGGGGCCTCCTATAAGTGGAGACCACTCAGACGTTACAGTATATAGAAGTATATTTAGTATTTATCAGACTTCAAACAACCTTTATTTTCTATAAAATTAATGAGCCAAAGATTGAGGCCTGTGTGTAATGGGATGTATCACCTGCTGAGGTTAATTATTCTATAACCATTATATAATTCATTCTCAATGAGAAAATGTAAAAATATTAAAAACTATATATATGTAGAAATGTATAATCCATAGATTTTAGCCAATCAGCCGGATTCTGTGTCAGTAGATAATGCCGCTGTGTTCTTAGGATTCTGTATGTAATATATGCAGCTCTATAATGGATAGGTTACTGTGCAAGTGTTATTCAGCTCCACTGTGAGGCGTTTCCTATTCACACATCAAACCTTGATCAGCTCTGCAATGAGCAACAGTCCTCATATATTACTTATCTCATCCGCCAGCCGGTTACTATACAGGCATCAGATTTAGGTAAGATGTCCAGCGAGCCGGTTATTATACAGGCATCAGATTTAGGTAAGCTGTCCAGCAAGCCGGTTACTATACAGGCATCAGATTTAGGTAAGATGTCCAGTGAGCCGGTTATTATACAGGCATCAGATTTAGGTAAGCTATCCAGCGAGCTGGTTATTATACAGGCATCAGATGTAGGTAAGCTGTCCAGCAAGCCGGTTACTATACAGGCATCAGATTTAGGTAAGCTGTCCAGCAAGCCGGTTACTATACAGGCATCAGATTTAGGTAAGCTGTCCAGTGAACCAGTTACGATACAGGCATCAGATTTAGGTAAGCTGCCCAGTGGGCCGGTTACTATACAGGCATCAGATTTAGGTAAGCTGTCCAGCGGGCCGGTTACTATACAGGCATCAGATTTAGGTAAGCTGTCCAGCGAGCCGGTTACTATACAGGCATCAGATTTAGGTAAGCTGTCCAGCGAGCCGGTTACTATACAGGCATCAGATTTAGGTAAGCTGTCCAGCGAGCCGGTTATTATACAGGCATCAGATTTAGGTAAGCTGTCCAGCGAGCCGGTTACTATACAGGGAGCAGATTTAGGTAAGATGTCCAGCGAGCCAGGTACTATACAGGCATCAGATTTAGGTAAGCTGTCCAGCGAGCCGGTTATTATACAGGCATCAGATTTAGGTAAGCTGCCCAGCGAGCCGGTTACTATACAGGCATCAGATTTAGGTAAGCTGTCCAGCGAGCGGGTTATTATACAGGCATCAGATTTAGGTAAGCTGTCCAGCGAGCCGGTTACTATACAGGCATCAGATTTAGGTAAGCTGTCCAGCGAGCCGGTTACTATACAGGCATCAGATTTAGGTAAGATGTCCAGCGAGCCGGTTACTATACAGGCATCAGATGTAGGTAAGCTGTCCAGCGAGCCGGTTACTATACAGGCATCAGATTTAGGTAAGCTGTCCAGCGAGCCGGTTACTATACAGGCATCAGATTTAGGTAAGATGTCCAGCGAGCCGGTTACTATACAGGCATCAGATTTAGGTAAGCTGTCCAGCGAGCCGGTTACTATACAGGCATCAGATTTAGGTAAGCTGTCCAGCTAGCCGGTTACTATACAGGCATCAGATTTAGGTAAGCTGTCCAGCGAGCCGGTTACTATACAGGCATCAGATTTAGGTAAGCTGTCCAGCGAGCCGGTTACTATACAGGCATCAGATTTAGGTAAGATATCCAGCGAGCCGGTTAATATACAGGCATCAGATTTAGGTAAGCTGCCCAGCGAGCGGGTTATTATACAGGCATCAGATGTAGGTAAGCTGTCCAGCGAGCCGGTTATTATACAGGCATCAGATTTAGGTAAGCTGTCCAGCGAGCCGGTTACTATACAGGCATCAGATTTAGGTAAGCTGTCCAGCGAGCCGGTTACTATACAGGCATCAGATTTAGGTAAGCTGTCCAGCGAGCCGGTTATTATACAGGCATCAGATGTAGGTAAGCTGTCCAGCGAGCCGGTTACTATACAGGCATCAGATTTAGGTAAGCTGTCCAGCGAGCCGGTTATTATACAGGCATCAGATGTAGGTAAGCTGTCCAGCGAGCCGGTTACTATACAGGCATCAGATTTAGGTAAGCTGTCCAGCGAGCCGGTTACTATACAGGCATCAGATTTAGGTAAGATGTCCAGCGAGCCGGTTACTATACAGGCATCAGATTTAGGTAAGCTGTCCAGCGAGCCGGTTACTATACAGGCATCAGATGTAGGTAAGATGTCCAGCGAGCCGTTTACTATACAGGCATCAGATTTAGGTAAGATGTCCAGCGAGCCGGTTACTATACAGGCATCAGATTTAGGTAAGCTGCCCAGCGAGCCGGTTACTATACAGGCATCAGATGTAGGTAAGCTGTCCAGCGAGCCGGTTACTATACAGACATCAGATTTAGGTAACCTGTCCAGCGAGCCGTTTACTATACAGGCATCAGATTTAGGTAAGATGTCCAGTGAGCCGGTTACTATACAGGCATCAGATTTAGGTAAGCTGTCCAGCAAGCCGGTTACTATACAGGCATCAGATTTAGGTAAGCTGTCCAGCGAGCGGGTTATTATACATGTATTAATCATTATTCAGCTCTGCAGTGAGGAAATTGCTAGTCAGACATGATCGAGGCATCTAATATACATCTGAGCTTGTTACGCTCTGCAGGGAGCAGGTTTTCATTGAGCAGGTTAATATATGAACATTGCACATTGTTAGGCTGTGCAATGTATAATACACATATATTGTGCATTAAGTCATAATATTGTATTCATAGGAATATAATCTCCCCTCCTAGACAGCTTTGTAAAGTGTCCTTAATATATTCATAGATCACCATTATATAGATGTCTATAACACTTACACTCGGACCAGTCACTGTAATAGTATAATAGCTTGCAGCTTATTGATGTGATCTATACAGTCTGATATTGTCTATGGCAATGAAGTATCAGACATGTATTTACTCCCAGACTGAGTGTAAAGTCAGCATTCAGTATAGGTGATCACATATAGTGGGATGGCTGTAATAAGGCACAGAAAAGAGCATAAGATAAAGAATAGAGGTTACATCCAACGCTATATAGGTCATCCCACTCCTGCCTTTCAGTGATGTGATGGGCATGTAACGCTGAATGACAGACTGGGGGACCATGCACTGGGGTGACAGAGATTAGTAGGAGACGGCAGCACAAGAGGTTCCTGATCGGCTGCCCTGATGCGCTAGGCAGTGCAGGGTGTCAGTGCCGCTTACCCCCGGTGCAGTTTTTTCTCTGTAGTGAAGCAATAGTGGAGATGTGTCCAGGAGGGGACAGGGTCGATGAGCGCTCGCAAGCGGGTCGATGTTGCCCAAGTGCGCATGTGCGAGACCCGATTAATGATGGCCAAGCCGTCGTCATGGGTCTCGCATCAAAGGGGGCGTGCTGTCGATGGTGATTGACAGCACGCCCCCTTTGGTGGGCGCGCCGGGGTCGTGGCTGCCCAGACGGAGGCGTTCCTATGGGAACGCCTACCGTCTGGGGCCGGCCCCACTGACATCACTAGTGGTCACCCACAGCTATGCGAGCGGCCAGGAGGCCGCTCCAAAAACTAAGAGGGACGTGTGTTTTGCCTCTATCTCGTTCACAGTTACAGTCTGATGTATAGCCTGTGTCTTTATGTAAGGTGGAGGCAATCCTTTCACTACTATATTCACTAACATTGATTTGGTCCAATGACATTGTCATGGTCAGTGTTATACATTAAAGTCTTCAGACCAGATCAATTTCAGTCAATATAGTAGTAAACCGTACAGATGATCTATTTGCTTACTGGAGAGGTAAGAGGATCTGGGGGTGTCACAGTGACATCACTTATATCTATAGTAATAATACAGGGACATGACTGGGGAGGTGAGGGGATCTGAGAATGTCACAGTGACATCGCTTATATCTATAGTAATAATACAGGGACATGACTGGGGAGGTGAGGGGATCTGGGAGTGTCACAGTGACATCACTTATATCTATAGTAATAATACAGGGACATGACTGGGGAGGTGAGGGGATCTGGGAATGTCACAGTGACATCACTTATATCTATAGTAATAATACAGGCACATGACTGGGGAGGTAAGGGGATCTGGGAGTGTCACAGTGACATCACTTATATCTATAGTAATAATACAGGGACATGACTGGGGAGGTGAGGGGATCTGGGGGTGTCACAGTGACATCACTAATATCTATAGTAATAATACAGGGACATGACTGGGGAGGTGAGGGGATCTGGGAGTGTCACAGTGACATCACTTATATCTATAATAATAATACAGGGACATGACTGGGGAGGTGAGGGGATCTGAGGGTGTCACAGTGACATCACTAATATCTATAGTAATAATACAGGGACATGACTGGGGAGGTGAGGGGATCTGGGAGTGTCACAGTGACATCACTTATATCTATAATAATAATACAGGGACATGACTGGGGAGGTGAGGGGATCTGGGAGTGTCACAGTGACATCACTTATATCTATAGTAATAATACATGGACATGACTGGGGAGGTGAGAGGGTCTGGGAGTGTCACAGTGACATCACTTATATCTATAGTAATAATACAGGGACATGACTGGGGAGGTGAGGGGATCTGGGGGTGTCAATGTGACATCACTTATATCTATAGTAATAATACAGGGACATGACTGGAGAGGTAAGAGGATCTGGGGGTGTCACAGTGACATCACTTATATCTATAGTAATAATACAGGGACATGACTGGGGAGGTGAGGGGATCTGGGGATGTCACAGTGACATCACTTATATCTATAGTAATAATACAGGGACATGACTGGGGAGGTGAGAGGATCTGGGGGTGTCATAGTGACATCACTTCTATCTATAGTAATAATACAGGGACATGACTGGGGAGGTGAGGGGATCTGGGGATGTCACAGTGACATCACTTATATCTATAGTAATAATACAGGGACATGACTGGGGAGGTGAGAGGATCTGGGAGTGTCACAGTGACATCACTTATATCTATAGTAATAATACAGGGACATGACTGGGGAGGTGAGGGGATCTGGGAGTGTCACAGTGACATCACTTATTGCTATAGTAATAATACAGGGACATGACTGGGGAGGTGAGGGGATCTGGGAGTATCACAGTGACATCACTTATTGCTATAGTAATAATACAGGGACATGATTGGGAGGTGAGGGGATCTTGGAATGTTACAGTGACATCACTTATATCTATAGTAATAATACAGAGACATGACTGGGGAGGTGATATCTGGGAGTTTCACTGTGACCTCATGTATATATTTAATAATAATAATACAGGGGCAAGATGAGGGATCTGGGAGTGTTTACAGTGATATTTGGTGTTTCCCCCAATACATAGGATTATACAGTAGTGAAGAAGACATCCAGTGATTTTGAGACAACCAGCATCCATCCCCGTGTGTCAGGAGGACTGAGCAGCACCCAGAGACCCATCACAGTGCCTCCACCTCACTCTCTGATACATGAGAGAAACAAAGACCAGAAGATCTTGGAACTCACCAATAAGATCATTCAGCTGCTGACTGGAGAGGTGACTCCTGGGAATTGGACATTATACAGTAACACCAGAGAATGTGTTCGGGTGATGACTGTAATATTGTGTGTGTTAGGTTTCTATAATGTGTCAGGATCTCACTGTCTATATCTCCATGTAGGAGGGGGAGTATATAGAGGAACACAACGGTCCTGTACAAGGACGTGATGATGGAGAATCACCGGCCCCTCACATCACTGGGTAAGAGGAGACTGTAATTTATTGTACAGGGGAGAGTAGGTAAGGGGGCCTCCTATATACACACATCACCTGATAATCACATCTATACAATGTACTGAGTCACTGTGTCTCCTATAGATGGACCCAGTAACAGAAATACACTAGAGAGATGTCCCCGTCATCTTTATTCTCAGGATTGTACAGAGGAGAATCACAGGATCCCACAGGAGCATCAGGTAGATGGGATTTAGGGTTTCACCAATATACCAAAGTGACTGTTAATATGATGTGAAGAGAATCTTTGTGTGTCTTATATACTGATTTTAGTCTGTGTTATCTCATTGAAATCCGATGGTAATATTTTATGGGTTTTTTAGGGTGAAGATCTGGCTGATGTTAAGACAGAAGACATAGAGGGAGAAGAAGAGACATATGTGACTGATATAGAGGGAGAAGAAGAGACGTATGTGACTGATATGAAGACAGAAGACATAGAGGGAGAAGAAGAGACATATGTGACTGATATAAAGGCAGAAGATATAGATGGAGAAGAAGAGATGTATGTGACTGATATAAAGGCAGAAGATATAGAGGGAGAAGAAGAGACGTATGTGACTGATATAAAGACAGAAGATATAGAGGGAGAAGAAGAGACGTATGTGACTGATAATAAGACAGATGATACAGAGGGAGAAGAAGAGACTTATGTGACTGATATAAAGGCAGAAGATACAGATGGAAAAGAAGAGACGTACGTGACTGATATGAAGGCAGAAGATATAGAGGGAGAAGAAACATATGTGACAAATATAAAAGCAGAATATATAGAGGGAGAAGAAGAAACGTATGTGACTGATATAGAGGCAGAAGATATAGATGGAGAAGAAGAGACGTATGTGAGGGGTGATCAGCAGTGTAAAGAGGAGGAAATCCCTACAGATATCGGCACAGGTGAGTTATAAACACGTATTATAGAATAGTCACATATTCTCATTGCTCAGTCACTATAACAATCTTTTATCCTACACTCTCCTCTGTCAGAACAAACTAATGAGGCAAATTCATCTGTCTAGTGCGGGAGTCAGGAGACATCTCAGAATAATTTTTTCAGTAACAGCCTGGAGTTCTGACAAGTCTTCTTTTAACATTCTGATTCCCAAACATTAATACAAGGGAGGTCATTAAGGCCCCTTCCTTTGACATAATTCAGTCCCATGTTTGTTTGACACATCAGGTGTTTAATATTTCACTGTTGGATTAATAACTTCAAAGAGACCATTCTTGTCCTGTCACAGAGGAGGGTGATATTCCTGGGCATGCTGTTCCACAACTCCCTGAAGGTCTTTCTGCCTTTGGAAAACATTGTCGTCATCCAGGCCTTGATTCACTTGGTCTGGTTTCGATCCATCTGTGCATGCTTCTGCTGGGATAACTTGTTTCCTCTGAGGCCGCTCAGTCCTGAAGGTTCCATTCCAGGGACTTTCAGTTACATCTACTATCCAAGTGGCAGTGATCACGCTGAATGAAAAATATTATGGGACCCAGGGTCCCCTAAATTTTTATAAAAAGGGGTTCTACTACACTATTTCTGTGACCCATCATATATTATGGAGGATGAGGGCAGGAAGCAGTTGGGCCAGTGCTGGGAGCAGGTAATAGTTGAGGTAGAGGGGGTTAAGGGCAAGCAGCAGTTGGTATAGAGCTGTGGGTAAAGGCAGGAAGAAGTTGTGGTAGAGCTGGTGCTGATAGAGGGTATTAAGAGCAGACAGTATTTGCGACCGAGCTGGTTGGCAAGGAGGGGGCTAGGGGCCGTCAGTGCTGGGGGTAAGGGTAGATAGCTTAATTAGTGGCAGCAGCTGGCCCATGCTCACCTCCTCCTACACACTATTGTTTGCCAGATGGTTGTACCCCCTTCTGGCCCCCACCCACCGCTCTTCACTGTCAGTAGCAGCCACAGGAAGTTACCCCCAACTCCCACAGCAGCAAAACAGCCACCTGATCACCCCCATGGCACCAAACCCAGGGCATCGACAAACGCAGGATTATCTGGGGAAGTGTTGAGTGTATCTATATATATATATATATATATATATATATATCTCCAAGAAATGGACCGGCACTCCAAGGTGAGTGATACTTTCCAACATAACCAGCATAGATCAGCAGCACTCTGAGACTTGTAATGATGGTAAATCAAATAAAATCTATAATGTCTACGGCGTTTCGGGGGCTACCCCATCTTCAGGACAAACAAGATAAAACAATGTGCAACACAACCTTAAATACTTACATGCCCAAAAGGACTCCATTCTCCCCTCCGGATCGACAGCCGCCTCCGTCACCGAGTTCTACTTCCGGTCACGCTGCTCCGTGTCACCGGAAGTGACGTGATCATGGAACAGATGCCGGTCCGGCTGCGTGGAATGCCAATCAACATATTATACTACAATAACTAGAAAATTCATGTAGAACTTGACAAAATGGTGTAAAAATAAAACATATCTAAAAATAAATGAATAAAATGTGCATTTAAAACACTGCAGAAAAAAACAAAGAAACTATGTATGAATAGTTATATATGTAAGGCAGTCTTCAACAAAACATTAATACATTCTTTGTGACATTCCAACCCTAGTGCTATTAAAATCGGGCACTAATATAAATACAAAAATAACTGATCATGAATAAAGTGCATAATGTGTTCTACCTATTGAGAAACAATTTTAATTAATAAAAAAAACATTAACACATGAAAAAGGTGTTATGACCAATATGAATACTGTGTCATATAAAAAAAAAAATTATTTCTATAAAAATTAATGAAATGCATAAGACGGGCTACTCCCCGAAACGCAGATTTTGTTTGATTTACCATCATTACAAGTCTCAGAGTGCCGCTGAACTATGCTGGATATATATAAATATATAGCACAATACAAAACAAACGGGCGCTAGGTTATGAGAGGGATGGAAAATGGTGTTCCTATGCAGCTCTCTGAGGGGCGGCTACTAACCCCTTGAATGGAAGAAACAAAAAATATTGTGGGAAAGCGCAATGGGATGACCAATCGATATTGTTCATTATAGAAGTAAAACGGTCTATTGACAATAAATATTTAAACATAAAGTGCACAAATAAAACCGTGAATCATATGAGGGGTAACCCAAATAGTAATGATTTACACTGTATCTGTAAATATATTGCATAATGGTGAAATAATACATATCAAGGGTACCCCATGGTCGGGTAAAAATCCAGAAGGAAAAAAGGCCTCATTAGACCCTATAGTGCAAAAAGTAAAAATAAAAAATATATGGAAAATGAAATATAGAATTGATAAATAATAATTGTCTTAATCGTACTCCAATGTACATACAGCGCCTTGCAAAAGTATTCACCCCCCCCCCCCCCTTTGGATTTTTCATGTTTTGTTGCCTCACAACCTGGAATTACAATGGATTGTGTGAAGGTGTGCGTCATGTCATTCACAGAACATGCCTACAACTGTGACGTTGTGTTTTTTTATATTGTGAATCAAACAACATTTAGGACAACATAACAGAAAACTTCAGCGTGCATAACTATTCACCCCCCTAAAGTCAGTACTTTGTGGAGCCACCTTTTGCGGCACTTACAGCTGCCAGTCGCTTTGGATGAGTCTCTATGAGCTTGCCACATCTTGCCCCTGGGATTTTTGCCCATTCCTCAAGGCAAAACTGCTCCAGCTCCTTCATGTTGGATGGTTTCCGCTTGTGAACAGCGATCTTCAAGTCTGACCACAGATTCTCCATTGCACTGAGATCTGGGCTGTGACTTGGCCATTCCTACACATTTATATGTTTCCCCTTACACCAGGGCTTGACACATTTATCTAAAATTTAGGAGCCAGGATGAAAGTGTAGGAGCCAGACCCCCCCTTAACCCCGGGAAGCATTACTGAGCACCTACGCCCCTGACAACCAACCCACATGGTCACACCACTAATGGGGTGCCCCAGTAGTAATCCCCCCTCTGCAGTGCCCCCAGTAGTAATCCCCCCTCTGCAGTGCCCCCAGTAGTAATCTCCCCTTTGCAGTGCTCCCAGTAGTAATCCTCCCTCTGCAGTGCCCCCAGTAGTAATCCTCCATCTGCAGTGCCCCCAGTAGTAATCCTCCCTCTGCAGTGCCCCCAGTAGTAATCCCCCCTCTGCAGTGCCCCCAGTAGTAATCCCCCCCTCTGCAGTGCCGCCAGTAGTAATCCCCCCTCTGCAGTGCCCCCAGTAGTAATCCTCCCTCTGCAGTGTCCCCAGTAGTAATCCCCCCTCTGCAGTGCCCCCAGTAGTAATCCAACCTCTGCAGTGCCCCCAGTAATAATCTCCCCCTCTGCAGTGCCCCCAGTAGTAATCCCCCTTCTGCAGTGCCCCCAGTAGTAATCCCCCTTCTGCAGTGCCCCCAGTAGTAATCCCCCCTCTGCAGTGCCACCAGTAGTAATCCCCCCTCTGCAGTGCCCCCAGTAGTAATCCCCCCTCTGCAGTGCCCCCAGTAGTAATCCCCCCTCTGCAGTGCCCCCAGTAGTAATCCCCCCTCTGCAGTACCCCCAGTAGTAATCCCCCCTCTGCAGTGCCCCCAGTAGTAATCCCCCCTCTGCAGTGCACCCAGTAATAACCCCCCCTCTGCAGTGCCCCCAGTAGTAATCCCCCCTCTGCAGTGCCCCCAGTAGTAATCCCCCCTCTGCAGTGCCCCCAGTAGTAATCTCCCCCTCTGCAGTGCCCCCAGTAATAATCCCCCCTATGCATTTCCCCTAGTAGTAGCCCCCCCCATAGTGTCCCCAGTAGCGGCCACCCCGACCTATGCAGTGTCCCCACACTATCGGCCACCCCCACCTATGCAGTGTCCCTACAGTAGCGGCCACCCCCCCTATGCAGTGCCCCTTAAAAAAAAACGCAACTTACCTGATCCCCGCTCCTGCCGACGACTGCCGCTGTCCGCTCCTCCTGGCCGCTCTGCACTATGGGAGAGACATCATGATGTGACGTCTCTCCCAACCTGCTGCGGGGAAAGCCAGAAGGTGGAGCTCATGAGTGAACTCTAGCTGCCTCACTCTGTGAACGACGCAGCAGCCGATGAGAGTCTGACAGACTCTCATCGGCTGCTATAAGAAACATACAGCCGCCGCTGACTGCTGTATGTTTGTTACTCTGTAGTGTGGACCGTGCTCGCGGTCTTCACTACAGGGCCCGGGTGTTGCTGAAAACCTGGTTGCCAGGCAGCCAAATCTGGTGGCTGTGGACCTGTATGATGGTGCATTGTCCTGCTGATAGAGCCTCTCCCGCCTAAGTGACTGCATGAATACACCTACTCTGAAGCCTCGTTTATTGTCACTTATATCGTAATATGCTGCCATTTTCACTGCATATTGTATGATAACAGATTACACAGATATCTGCCTATATATAGTAAATCAATTGAGAAAGGTACAACTTATTGTGGGGTGGGGTGTCATGTACTGGGAATGGAAGTGGCTGTCTCAGTTTATGGCACATGAGTATATATTTAGATTTATTGATAGTATATTTTGGTGCCAGTTAATGAATTATATATTACCATCAAAATCTGCCCATTTCATGGTTATTTGGGAACATTCACCACAGTCTGTACTGAATTATAATGAATCTTATTGTGGGCAAACATTTAAATTTCCATATATGTATATTATTCCCAGCAGATGGATGTAGCAGCCGGAATGTCTCAGAGGATCATCTCGTTATAACTCAGAATTGTGAAATAGATGATATCACCCGAGCTTCATTTACCCAAGTTATACCTCCAGTACCTCACAGTGCAGATATATCACCTAATCCCTCTGATCATGGGGAGTGTTCTCCTGATAACTCAGATAATGGTGCATCTGCTACATCTCGTACATTAGATAAAATATTTCCCTCTTCTGTAGATGCCAAATGTTTTACACAGAATACAAAGCTTATTACCCTTCAGCCAGCTAAGACAGGTGACAGGCCATTTCCATGCTGTAAGTGTAGGAAATGTTTTACATGGAAATCATCTCTTCTAAGGCATCAGAGATGTCACACAGGTGAGAAACCATTTCCATGCTCTGAGTGTGGGAAATGTTTTACATTAAAATCAGACCTTGTTATACATCAGAGACGTCACACAGGTGAGAAACCATTTCCATGCTCTGAGTGTGGGAAATATTTTACGCGCAAATCAAGTTTTGATACACATCAGAGAAGTCACACAGGTGAGAAACCATTTCCATGCTCTGAGTGTGGGAAATGTTATACACAAAAATCAGCTCTTGTTACACATCAGAGAAGTCACACAGGGGAGAAACCATTTCCATGTTCTGAGTGTGGGAAAAGTTTTACATGGAAATCAGTTCTTGTTACACATCAGAGAAGTCACACAGATGAGAAACCATTTCCATGTTCTGAGTGTGGGAAACGGTTTACGCAGAAATCAAGTCTTGTTACACATCAGAGAAGTCACACAGATGAGAAACCATTTCCATGTTCTGAGTGTGGGAAACGGTTTATGCAGAAATCAAATCTTGTTACACATCAGAGAAGTCACACAGGTGAGAAACCATTTCCATGCTCTGAGTGTGGGCAATGTTTTACACATAAATCAGATCTTGTTATACATCAGAGAAGGCACACAGGTGAGAAACCATTTCCATGTTCTGAGTGTGGGAAATGTTATACACGCAAATTATATCTTGATAGACATCAGAGAATACATACAGGTGAGAAACCATTTCCATGCTCTGAGTGTGGGGAATGTTTTACACAGAAATCATATCTTGTTATACATCAGAGAAGTCACACAGGTGAGAAACCATTTCCATGCTTTCCATGCTCTGAGTGTGGGAAATGTTTTACACAGAAATCAGATCTTGTTATACATCAGAGAATACATACAGGTGAGAAACCATTTCCATGTTCTGAGTGTGGTAAATATTTTACACGCAAATCAACTCTTGTTAAACATCAGAAATATCACACAGGTGACATAATCACTTCTATGTTCTGAGTGTGGGAAATGCAGCAAGTGTGACATATATATATATATATATATATATATTTATTAAGAATGTGTGGGGTAAAGGACAGCGAGGAGTTCAAGATGTCATGCAGGCAGCAAACTTGGATGGCCAGGAGGAAGATGTTATCGTCAGAAAGCGAGAGAGGGGGAGAGGTTGGGGACTTGTAAAGGGGAAAGATGATCAATTCTATTTTGTACATGTTTGAAAAAAACCATACCCTGCTTAGGTTAGCCTGCCTCTGTCTCGCCCATCCAGGTGCAGGCAGACATAACTTGCAGACACATATGCAAGTGTGGTCCAGAGGAGGGGTGGGCTTATTGGATGACCTATATGTGGGGATGAAGGAGAGGCATGGTGTTTGGGCATCAGATGAGAGGTAGCTAGGTTGGTGTTGCCTGTAATGGAGCTGGGCAGGTTTGGTGGGTGATTTCCATATGGTGAAGATAATAGTGGAGGACATCGGACCTATGATATAAAGCTAGGGGACCTATGATATAAAGCTAGGTGGGAGTTCCCTTTCGGAGAGAGGTGAGGTAACTTGTGTCTATGTGGCAGACAAGGATCACTGTGACAAAACCTCCTGAAATGAACTTTCCCCATGTCCTCGTAGAGTGCCTGTCCTACCACACATTATAACTATATAGTGTGTTATATCATTCCCCATAGCATGTCTCTGCTCACCCCCATACTGTGTCATATCATTCCCCATATCATGTCTCTGCTCACCCCCATACTGTGTTATATCATACCCCATAGCATGTCTCTAGTTACCCCCATACTGTGTTATATCATACCCCATAGCATGTCTCTACTCACCCCATACTGTTATATCATACCCCATAGCATGTCTCTGGTTACCCCCATACTGTGTTATACCATTCCTCATAGCATATCTCTGCTCACCCCCATACTGTGTGTTATATCATTCCCCATAGCATTTCTCTACTCACCTCCATAATCTTTTATATCATTCCACATCGCATGTCTCTACTCACCTCCATAATCTTTTATATCATTCCCCATAGCATGTCTGCTCACCCCCATACTGTGTTATATCATTCCCCATAGCATGTCTCTGCTCACCCCCATACTGTTATATCATTCTCTATAGCATGTCTCTGCTCACCCCCATACTGTTATATCATTCCCCATAGCATATCTCTGTTCACCCCCATACTGTGTTATATCATTCCCCATAGCATGTCTCTGCTCACCCCCATACTGTGTTATATCATTCCCCATAGCATGTCTCTGCTCACCCCCATACTGTGTTATATCATTCTCCATAGCATGTCTCTGCTCACCCCCATACTCTTTTATATCATGTGCCATGCAGGGGAGCTGTGCAGAGCAGTGAGTGGGCCTCCATTTTACTGTATCCATTCCACTGTCTAGTGTTCCCTCTAGCACCGGCGGCAGGCAGGGCGCCGGAGCCAGAGAGGGCAATGTAGTGCGCGCGCCCCCGAAAAGGGGGCGTGGTCAAGAAAAGGGGGTGTGCCTATAAGACGCGTCCCCTTTTCATCATACTTGGGGGCATGCCCGGCGCTTACGGACATGCCGGGCAGCTCCCAAGCGCTGCAGAGAGGGAGAATAGATGCCGGGCGCATGCGCCCGGCGTCTATTCTTTGGCGGTGACCGGGTCACCACATGTTTATCCACCCGCGGGACACTGCGTCCCGCGGGTGAGAACGGCTCCCGCAGGCTGTGAGGGCAGGGCGCTTTTTGCCCTCCAGAAGGAGGGCAGGGAGCCCCGCCCCGCTAAAACAGCCTAGTGGGAAGGCTAACTCACCATTTTGTGAACTAGTATAGTGTGTATAACAGTTGCATAACACACAGCTGTGTTCCTCACTCCTGTAATTTTTTTTGGGGGGGGGGCGGGGGCCGGTGTTATGGATCCTACACTTTCATCCTCGCTCCTAGATTTTAGAAAAAATTGTCAAGCCGTGTGTATATATATATATATATATATATATATATATATATATAAAATATTATTTTTAACTATTTTTTGTTATTTATATATATATATATATATATATATCTTTATTCTTATTTTAATTGATCTTTACGGTGTATGTATCTAAACTTCTGTTTATATTGTTACAATTAAATATACATATATATTTATTTTCGTGAATAGATCACATAGGCTGGAATAAATTCTCTCTAATGTCAACTGATCAGTAAAACTGAAGTAATACAGATGCATTAATTACAAAAATAAAAAAATGCTAAAGAGAAATGAGTATATAATATACAGTCAGGTGCTTAAATATTTGGACATTGACAGAATTTTCATATTTTGGCCTCTATTCACCACCACAATGGCTTTGAAATGAAACAAACAAGATGTGCTTTACCTGCAGACTTTCAGATTTAATTTGAGGGTAATTACTTCCAAATCATGTGACCGGTGTAGGAATTACAACGGTTTCTATATGTGCCTCCCACTTTTTAAGGGGCCAAAAGTAATGGGACTATAAACTCAAAAGCTATTTCATGGACACAAACACAGTGACTGTGTTTGGGCCAGCCTTTATGGGATCTGTATGTGTTTGGGCCAGCCTTTCCGGGGTCTGTATGTGTTTGGGCCAGCCTTTCCGGGGTCTGTATGTGTTTGGGCCAGGCTTTATGGGGTCTGTATGTGTTTGGGCCAGCCTTTCCGGGGTCTGTATGTGTTTGGGCCAGCCTTTCCGGGGTCTGTATGTGTTTGGGCCAGCCTTTCCGGGGTCTGTATGTGTTTGGGCCAGCCTTTCCGGGGTCTGTATGTGTTTGGGCCTGCCTTTCCGGGGTCTGTATGTGTGGGCCAGCCTTTCCGGGATCTGTATGTGTGTGGGCCAGCCTTTCCGGGGTCTGTATGTGTTTTAAGCTAGCCTTTATGGGGTCTGTATGTGTTTAGGCCAGCCTTTATGGGGTCTGCACGTGTTTGGGCCAGCCTTTCCGGGGTCTGTACATGTTTAGGCCAGCCTTTCCGGGGTCTGTATGTGTTTGGGCCAGCCTTTATGGGGTCTGTATGTGTTTGGGCCAGCCTTTCCGGGGTCTGTATGTGTTTGGGACAGCCTTTCCGGGGTCTGTATGTGTTTGGGACAGCCTTTCCGGGGTCTGTATGTGTTTAGGCCAGCCTTTCCGGGGTCTGTATGTGTTTGGGCCAGCCTTTATGGGGTCTGTATGTGTTTGGGCCAGCCTTTATGGGGTCTGTATGTGTTTGGGCCAGCCTTTCCGGGGTCTGTATGTGTTTGGGACAGCCTTTCCGGGGTCTGTATGTGTTTGGGCCAGCCTTTCCGGGGTCTGTATGTGTTTGGGCCAGCCTTTCCGGGGTCTGTATGTGTGGGCCAGCCTTTCCGGGATCTGTATGTGTGTGGGCCAGCCTTTCCGGGGTCTGTATGTGTTTTAAGCTAGCCTTTATGGGGTCTGTATGTGTTTAGGCCAGCCTTTATGGGGTCTGTACGTGTTTGGGTCAGCCTTTCCGGGGTCTGTACGTGTTTAGGCCAGCCTTTCCGGGTTCTGTATGTGTTTGGGCCAGCCTTTATGGGGTCTGTATGTGTTTGGGCCAGCCTTTCCGGGGTCTGTATGTGTTTGGGACAGCCTTTCCGGGGTCTGTATGTGTTTGGGACAGCCTTTCCGGGGTCTGTATGTGTTTGGGCCAGCCTTTCCGGGGTCTGTATGTGTTTAGGCCAGCCTTTCCGGGGTCTGTATGTGTTTGGGCCAGCCTTTATGGGGTCTGTATGTGTTTGGGACAGCCTTTCCGGGGTCTGTATGTGTTTGGGACAGCCTTTCCGGGGTCTGTATATGTTTGGGACAGCCTTTCCGGGGTCTGTATGTGTGTGGGACAGCCTTTCCGGGGTCTGTATGTGTGTGGGACAGCCTTTCCGGGGTCTGTACGTGTTTGGGCCTGCTTTTACGGGGTCTGTACGTGTTTGGGCCAGCCTTTATGGGGTCTGTACGTGTTTGGGCCAGCCTTTCCGGGGTCTGTATGTGTGTAGGCCACCCTTTCCGGGGTCTGTATGCCAGCCTTTCTGGGGTCAGTATGTGTTTAGGCCAGGCTTTATGGGGTCTGTATGTGTTTGGGCCAGCCTTTCTGGGGTCTGTACGTGTTTGGGTCAGCCTTTATTGGGGTCTGTACGTGTTTGGGCCAGCCCTTCTGGGGTCTGTACGAGTTTGGGTCAGCCTTTCCGGGGTCTGTATGTGTTTGGGCCAGCCTTTCCGGGGTCTGTATGTGTTTGGGCCAGCCTTTCCGGGGACTGTATGTGTTTGGGCCAGCCTTCACAGGATCTGTTTGTGATAAGATGGAATTGTGGGAAAACTATGCAGGATATGACACAATTTGGGAAAGTAGACCTGCAAAGCAGGGGAACCATGCATACCCTACACAACAGGCCAGCCTTTCCGGGGTCTGTATGTGTTTAGGCCAGCCTTTATGGGGTCTGTATGTTTAGGCCAGCCTTTATGGGGTCTGTATGTGTTTGGGTCAGCCTTTCCGGAGTCTGTATGTGTTTGGGTCAGCCTTTGTGGGGGCTGTATGTGTTTGGGCCAGCCTTTATGGGGTCTGTATGTGTGTAGGCCAGCCTTTATGGGGTCTGTATGTGTTTAGGCCAGCCTTTCCGTGGTCTGTATGTGTTTGGGCCAGCCTTTTGCTGGGTCTGTATGTGTTTGGGCCAGCCTTTCCAGGGTCTGTATGTGATTGGGCCAGCCTTTATGAGGTCTGTATGTATTTGGGCCAGCCTTTATGAGGTCTGTATATGTTTGGGCCCGCCTTTCTGGGATCTGTATGTGTTTAGGCCAGCCTTTCCGCGGTCTGTATGTGTTTGGGCCAGCCTTTATGGGGTCTGTATGTGTTTGGACCAGCTTTTCCGGGGTCTGTATGTGTTTGGGACAGCCTTTCCGGGGTCTGTATGTGTTTAGGCCAGCCTTTCCGGGGTCTGTATGTGTTTGGGCCAGCCTTTATGGGGTCTGTATGTGTTTGGGCCAGCCTTTCCGGGGTCTGTATGTGTTTGGGACAGCCTTTCCGGGGTCTGTATGTGTTTGGGCCAGCCTTTCCGGGGTCTGTATGTGTTTGGGCCAGCCTTTCCGGGGTCTGTATGTGTGGGCCAGCCTTTCCGGGATCTGTATGTGTGTGGGCCAGCCTTTCCGGGGTCTGTATGTGTTTTAAGCTAGCCTTTATGGGGTCTGTATGTGTTTAGGCCAGCCTTTATGGTGTCTGTACGTGCCTTTCCGGGGTCTGTATGTGTTTGGGACAGCCTTTCCGGGGTCTGTATGTGTTTGGGACAGCCTTTCCGGGGTCTGTATGTGTGTGGGACAGCCTTTCCGGGGTCTGTATGTGTGTGGGACAGCCTTTCCGGGGTCTGTATGTGTGTGGGCCTGCTTTTACGGGGTCTGTACGTGTTTGGGCCTGCTTTTACGGGGTCTGTACATGTTTGGGCCAGCCTTTATGGGGTCTGTACGTGTTTGGGCCAGCCTTTCCGGGGTCTGTATGTGTGTAGGCCACCCTTTCCGGGGTCTGTATGCCAGCCTTTCCGGGGTCAGTATGTGTTTAGGCCAGCCTTTATGGGGTCTGTATGTGTTTGGGCCAGCCTTTATGGGGTCTGTATGTGTTTGGGCCAGCCTTTATGGGGTCTGTATGTGTTTGGGCCAGCCTTTCTGGGGTCTGTACGTGTTTGGGCCAGCCTTTATTGGGGTCTGTACGTGTTTGGGCCAGCCCTTCTGGGGTCTGTACGAGTTTGGGTCAGCCTTTCCGGGGTCTGTATGTGTTTAGGCCAGCCTTTCCGGGGTCTGTATGTGTTTGGGCCAGCCTTTCCGGGGACTGTATGTGTTTGGGCCAGCCTTCACAGGATCTGTTTGTGATAAGATGGAATTGTGGGAAAACTATGCAGAATATGACACAATTTGGGAAAGTAGACCTGCAAAGCAGGGGAACCATGCATACCCTACACAACAGGCCAGCCTTTCCGGGGTCTGTATGTGTTTAGGCCAGCCTTTATGGGGTCTGTATGTTTAGGCCAGCCTTTATGGGGTCTGTATGTGTTTGGGTCAGCCTTTCCGGGGTCTGTATGTGTTTGGGTCAGCCTTTCTGGGGTCTGTATGTGTTTGGGCCAGCCTTTATGGGGTCTGTATGTGTGTAGGCCAGCCTTTATGGGGTCTGTATGTGTTTAGGCCAGCCTTTCCGTGGTCTGTATGTGTTTGGGCCAGCCTTTTGCTGGGTCTGTATGTGTTTGGGCCAGCCTTTTGCTGGGTCTGTATGTGTTTGGGCCAGCCTTTCCAGGGTCTGTATGTGTGTAGGCCAGCCTTTATGGGGTCTGTATGTGTTTAGGCCAGCCTTTCCGTGGTCTGTATGTGTTTGGGCCAGCCTTTTGCTGGGTCTGTATGTGTTTGGGCCAGCCTTTCCAGGGTCTGTATGTGATTGGGCCAGCCTTTATGAGGTCTGTATGTATTTGGGCCAGCCTTTATGAGGTCTGTATATGTTTGGGCCCGCCTTTCTGGGATCTGTATGTGTTTAGGCCAGCCTTTCCGCGGTCTGTATGTGTTTGGGCCAGCCTTTATGGGGTCTGTATGTGTTTGGACCAGCTTTTCCGGGGTCTGTATGTGTTTGGGACAGCCTTTCCGGGGTCTGTATGTGTTTAGGCCAGCCTTTCCGGGGTCTGTATGTGTTTGGGCCAGCCTTTATGGGGTCTGTATGTGTTTGGGCCAGCCTTTCCGGGGTCTGTATGTGTTTGGGACAGCCTTTCCGGGGTCTGTATGTGTTTGGGCCAGCCTTTCCGGGGTCTGTATGTGTTTGGGCCAGCCTTTCCGGGGTCTGTATGTGTGGGCCAGCCTTTCCGGGATCTGTATGTGTGTGGGCCAGCCTTTCCGGGGTCTGTATGTGTTTTAAGCTAGCCTTTATGGGGTCTGTATGTGTTTAGGCCAGCCTTTATGGTGTCTGTACGTGCCTTTCCGGGGTCTGTATGTGTTTGGGACAGCCTTTCCGGGGTCTGTATGTGTTTGGGACAGCCTTTCCGGGGTCTGTATGTGTGTGGGACAGCCTTTCCGGGGTCTGTATGTGTGTGGGACAGCCTTTCCGGGGTCTGTATGTGTGTGGGCCTGCTTTTACGGGGTCTGTACGTGTTTGGGCCTGCTTTTACGGGGTCTGTACATGTTTGGGCCAGCCTTTATGGGGTCTGTACGTGTTTGGGCCAGCCTTTCCGGGGTCTGTATGTGTGTAGGCCACCCTTTCCGGGGTCTGTATGCCAGCCTTTCCGGGGTCAGTATGTGTTTAGGCCAGCCTTTATGGGGTCTGTATGTGTTTGGGCCAGCCTTTATGGGGTCTGTATGTGTTTGGGCCAGCCTTTATGGGGTCTGTATGTGTTTGGGCCAGCCTTTCTGGGGTCTGTACGTGTTTGGGCCAGCCTTTATTGGGGTCTGTACGTGTTTGGGCCAGCCCTTCTGGGGTCTGTACGAGTTTGGGTCAGCCTTTCCGGGGTCTGTATGTGTTTAGGCCAGCCTTTCCGGGGTCTGTATGTGTTTGGGCCAGCCTTTCCGGGGACTGTATGTGTTTGGGCCAGCCTTCACAGGATCTGTTTGTGATAAGATGGAATTGTGGGAAAACTATGCAGAATATGACACAATTTGGGAAAGTAGACCTGCAAAGCAGGGGAACCATGCATACCCTACACAACAGGCCAGCCTTTCCGGGGTCTGTATGTGTTTAGGCCAGCCTTTATGGGGTCTGTATGTTTAGGCCAGCCTTTATGGGGTCTGTATGTGTTTGGGTCAGCCTTTCCGGGGTCTGTATGTGTTTGGGTCAGCCTTTCTGGGGTCTGTATGTGTTTGGGCCAGCCTTTATGGGGTCTGTATGTGTGTAGGCCAGCCTTTATGGGGTCTGTATGTGTTTAGGCCAGCCTTTCCGTGGTCTGTATGTGTTTGGGCCAGCCTTTTGCTGGGTCTGTATGTGTTTGGGCCAGCCTTTTGCTGGGTCTGTATGTGTTTGGGCCAGCCTTTCCAGGGTCTGTATGTGTTTGGGCCAGCCTTTATGAGGTCTGTATGTATTTGGGCCAGCCTTTATGAGGTCTGTATATGTTTGGGCCCGCCTTTCTGGGATCTGTATGTGTTTAGGCCAGCCTTTCCGCGGTCTGTATGTGTTTGGGCCAGCCTTTATGGGGTCTGTATGTGTTTGGGCCAGCTTTTCCGGGGTCTGTATGTGTTTGGGCCAGCCTTTCCGGGGTCTGTATGTGTTTGGGCCGGCCTTTATGGGGTCTGTATGTGTTTGGGCCAGCCTTTATGGGGTCTGTATGTGTTTGGGCCAGCCTTTATGGGGTCTGTATGTGTTTGGGCCAGCTTTTCCTGGGTCTGTATGTGTTTAGGGCAGCCTTTCCGGGGTCTGTATGTGTTTAGGGCAGCCGTTCCAAGGTCTGTAGGTGTTTAGGCCAGCCTTTCCGGCGGGTCTGTATGTGTTTAGGCCAGCCTTTCCGGGGTCGGTATGTGTTTAGGCCAGCCTTTCCGGGGACTGTGTGTGTTTAGGGCAGCCTTTCCGGGGTCTGTATGTGTTTAGGCCAGCCTTTCCGGCGGGTCTGTATGTGTTTGGGCCAGCCTTTCCGGGGTCTGTATGTGTTTAGGGCAGCCTTTCCGGGGTCTGTATGTGTTTAGGGCAGCCTTTCCGGGGTCTGTATGTGTTTAGGGCAGCCTTTCCGGGGTCTGTATGTGTTGAGGCCAGCCTTTATGGGGTCTGTATGTGTTTGGGCCAGCCTCTCTGGGGTCTGTATGTATTTGGGCCAGCCTTTCCGGGATCTGTATGTGTTTAGGCCAGCCTTTCCTGCGTCTGTATGTGTTTGGGCCAGCTTTTATGGGGTCTGTATGTGTTTGGGCCAGCCTTTGCGGGGTCTGTATGTGTTTAGGGCAGCCTTTCCGGGGTCTGTATGTGTTTAGTGCAGCCATTCCAAGGTCTGTATGTGTTTAGGCCAGCCTTTCCGGGGTCTGTATGTGTTTAGGGCAGCCTTTCCGGGGTCTGTATGTGTTTAGTGCAGCCATTCCAAGGTCTGTATGTGTTTGGGCCAGCCTTTCCGGGGTCTGTATGTGTTTAGGCCAGCCTTTCCGGGGTCTGTATGTGTTTGGGCCAGCCTTTCCGGGGTCTGTATGTGTTTGGGCCAGCCTTTCCGGGGTCTGTATGTGTTTGGGCCAGCCTTTCCGGGGTCTGTATGTGTTTAGGCCAGCCTTTCCGGGGTCTGTATGTGTTTAGGCCAGCCTTTCCGGGGTCTGTATGTGTTAGGGCCAGCCTTTCCGGGGTCTGTATGTGTTAGGGCCAGCCTTTCCGGCGGGTCTGTATGTGTTTAGGCCAGCCTTTCCGGGGTCTGTATGTGTTAGGGCCAGCCTTCACGGGACCTGTTTGTGATAAGGTGCTGACTTCAGGTATTACTTTGGTTAATTCTTGAAGGTGGAATATAGCACCAAGTCCCAAGTGAAAAAACATAACATATTAAGGCCTTAGACAGCTGTATGTAAAACACGTGTAAGAGAATAAGGTGGATGATAGAATGTACCAAAGGAAAGATTTAAGATAAATGTTTTAATTTCTAAAAAATCAATGAGTGTACTGATAGATTTCAAAGGCGTAACAAACTAGCAACCACACTGGGTATAGGAGAACCACCGATTCACCAAATGACATAATACAACAAATATAGGGCCTGATTCAGAGCCGTTTGCTATTTGCGGTCGTTCGTTTAAAAAAAAGGGGTGGCTATTCAAATTAACCGTTCGCTCTTTGTGGTCTGTTGACGCCTCTATGTCTGAACGAGCAAGCAAAACTTGCGGTCGAAATTTTGATAAAAACGCCCCCTGGCCGCTCGCATCATACGTCATGTCCGCTATTTATTAGATTAATCGAGTACATCGAACAGCGTATGAACTGCTCGCTATTCTTGTGGTTGGTTTTTCCTACCACTATATTGCGAGCAGTTCTGACTATAAAATAACCCAGTGACGTGGTCGATGACGCTGCTGTTTTAATTATGCACACCCATAAAACGCCCGTTTTGACCTTTAAGCACGCCTGCGTTCTGGTCTCCACTCCCCGTTTTCAAGCACCTTCCCCTGTTACCACCCACATACGCCTCCTCCTGTCACTCAAAATAGCAGACATTCGCTATTTAGCGAACAAACGATTTTCGGCTGCACTGACTGGTTCGCGCATGCGTATTACAATCCGTACGCATGCGCAGATGAGCGAACATCGGTCAGAACGAACGAGCGGCCGCTTACGAGCGGCTCTGAATGAAGCCCATATACCAGTAACCATCTGCGCCCTGTCTTGTTTACATATAGCTAATTCCACGAATATAAATAGTGACAGTTCATCTGGTTGCGATTTTTGAAGATCAGACCTCCATAGATACCTCCATAGATACGCCAGATTCAGTCCATAGGAAAAAAATGAAAAGATATACACAAAGTACTGGTAGTTCCAAATGTAAATAGTATATCAGCCTTCCGTGTACTTTATGGAGTCCTAAATAGAGTGATATACAGATATAGAATGATTGGAAACTGCTGGTATTCCCCAGGACTCTCTTCATGTCCCTCCCACCACTGGTTTATTCCAGAGATTGTGGGGTAAATTTATCAAAGGTCGACTTGAAGAATGATTTAGCTCTTCTCAAACCGACTCAAATCGAATTGCGTTAAAACCGTTTTTTCACTAGATTTACTATAGTTCAATTTGTTCTGCGATTTGCAAAACAAATTCGATTTGATTCAGTTTTGAACAGTGATTTGCTGTTGGATTTGGCACGTTCATGTACAAATCAAACGGCAAATCACACTTCAAACCGAACTGCAAATCCCCGACAGCATAGAACTGCTTCATGCTTTCACTTTCATTATGAGCAGTTCCTTCTCACACAGATATATGCAGACATCAGTGAGATGCCAGCATGTATGTGACTGTAAAAAGTAAAGAGTTAAAAGTAAAAAAGAATGATGTGAGGTCCCCCCCCAAAACAGAACCAGCCCCGGACTGTTCAAACCCAGGTCTGGTTGACTAAGTACAGGGAAAAAATTGCGTAGGGTCTCCCTCTACTTAGTACAACCAGCACTGGGCTATTGGAATCAGTGCTGGTTCTGGAATTACAGGGAAAAAATTGCGTAGGGTCTCCCTGTAATTCACAGAACCAGCCCCATTCTAACGGGGGACTGATGCCACAGCCAGGGGAGCCCTATAACCGGGCCTCCCAGCCACAGCATCAGCCCTGACTGCTAGTCAGCCCAATAAAAGGGTCTCCCTCTCCAGGGCACCCCTAGCCTAGGCTGATAGCCCAGGGCTATCCTCGCCACCCCTGGGCGGTGGGTGGCGGGTTGATTGTGTTAGTGTAGTGTAAAAATAGAATAAAAATATTATCTTTACAGTAGAACTGCAGTTCCCAGCAAGCCTCCCCCACATGCTAGTACTTGGAGAACCACAAGTACCAGCATGCGGGGCATTAAGGGGCCACTGGGACCTGTAGTTCACCTGCAAAGAAATGTTGAAAGAAACACACACACACACACCTTACACAGTATAAGTTTATTACATACATACACACTCACACATACTCACCTATATTACCTTGAGTGGTCCCCTTGTCCAGTAGGCATCCAATGTGTTGTTAAAATAACAAAACTAAAAAACCCGACCCTCGCACTAAGCATCCTAACCAGGATGATTATTACTTCCCGAATGAAGCGCTCAGACGCGGCTTTCTCCTTTTAAGGTCCGTGTCTGAGCGTTCATTGGCTGAGAGAGGTCAGGCCCCGCCTCTCAGGCAATGAACGACTCCATTGAACTCAATGTAACTAAAGTTTATCCTGCTGTTCCCATCATTTGATTTCGCCTTTAGTAAATACCCAAATGCAAAATCGAATATAAATTGAATGAAAATTGCACCTCATATCACTCAAAATGCCAAATTGAAATTTAGTAAATTTACCCCTGTGAGTTGACTTCATACAATTGTCAAAGGTAAGAAATTAACACTATGTCCTAATGGTGATAAATCTCTTTTCAAATAAGGTCAGAGGCTTATCCAGTGTCCTCATGTACTGCGGCATTTGTAGTAAGAAAGTGGTTTAGGAATTTGTAGCTAGGTATAGTATCTCACGGGTGATAGTATTACTCAATTCACAGGAAAAGTGTTCCAGGCAATGTGCTTACACTCAGGAATACAGAGCAAACTTCAAACCCTGTATAGGCCACAGGTTTCTAAAGTGGTTTCACAGCCAAGAGTGGGATGGTCAAAGGCACTGCCAATGGTCTTACATAGCTTCTGTTTCGTTCCATGAGCTCTCCTTAATCTTTTTCCTTCTGAGATATTTTTTGGAAACTACCCAAATGTGATTGTAAACCCAGCAAGACTCTTCCTTGATGCATGATTTACTAACGGACTATGTCATAAAAAGGTTTCATCATTTAAAGGACTTACAAAGAAAACCATGTAAAACGAATCAAAGACTGCCCAGAAGGACCACGTCACACAATCTAACCTGGAGATTATGTAATGATAAGAAAATGTTTACATTCTAGTTGCCTCGCAGATCAACGGGAAGGACCATATAAGGTGTTGCTGACAACTACCACCTCCCACAATGTCACAGAGAAAACAAACTGGATACACGCTTCACATATGTTCTCTGTGGAACGAGATAAGATTCTTTGGATACAAAGACGTTAATCAAGCCACACCACAAATATCAGTTAACATTTATTACAAAGTAAAAGAGTAAAATGTAATAAACATTTAACTTGCTTTGTTAGATCATCTACTTAGAACATAAATGGTTTCATTCCCAGGAGCCTTGAAGCTGGGATCTCATACATCGAGCATAGGCCTTGGCTATAGGCTATATGCTGTAGGCTTACTGACAAATGACAGCTTTATATAAGGGAATAAACTCCCTACATAAGCATTTAACAAGTATAGAGGTCATGTTTGGAAATATAGGTAAAAGAAAGGATAGACAGTAGGGGACACTGTTGCCTCAATTATGAATGTTGGATATCCCAACAATACATGACTATTTTATGGTGTATGCTTAGATTAATATGAAGGTAATACCATGTTTACTCAGGATTAAATATGTCTGGCCAAAGAGACCTTTGTCCTGTTCTCAGGTTCTTTCTGTTAAGAACACCTTATGCAATGTTTTACCATCTACTAATGTCTAACCATTGTCTAATGCCGTATACATTTATAAAATCACACAACAATATGGCTTTCAGCAACCATTTTCTGTACTCCCATTACAACGCTGCAAGGAGGTTGCCAAGTCAGAGCAAGATCACTTTTGGAAGCAGAAAAGACATTGGCCCTCATTCAGAGCCACTCGCTATTTGCGGTCGTTCGTTCTAAAACTAGGGGTGGCTATTCAAATGAACCGTTCGCTGTTTGCGGTCTGTTCACGCCTCTATGTCTGAACGAGCGAACAAAACTTGCATTCGTTTTTTGGAAAAATACGCCCCCTGGCCGCTCGCATCCTACGTCATGTCCGCTATTTATTAGATTAATCGAGTACATCGACAAGGGTATGAACTGCTCGCTATTCTTGGGGTTGGTGTTTGCTACCACAATTTTGCGAGCAGTTCTGACTATAAAATAACCCAGTGACGTGGTCCATGACGCTGCTGTTTTAAATATGCACACCCATAAAACGCCCGTTTTGACCTTTAAGCACGCCTGCGTTCTGATTTCCACTCCCCATTTTCAAGCACCTTCCCCTGTTACCACCCACATACGCCTCTTTCTGTCACTCAAAATAGCAGGCATTTGCTATTTTGCGAGCACATGAATTTCGGCCGCACTGACTGGTTCGCGCATGCGTATAATGATCCGTACGCATGCGCAGTTGGGCAAACATCGCTCAGAGTGAACGAGCTGCCGCTTACGAGTGGCTCTGAATCAGGCCCATTGATTCTGAGAGAGACTTAAACCAAGGTGTTCTCTTCACCGTTGGCCAGGACAAAGCTCCACATATTCGGTGCCCATTGGAGAAGAGGACAAAGAAAAAGACATGGACTGAGCCTGAGATATTTTGGCTTTTGTGCATAGCGATGTGCATGTCAGCATTACTTATCTTAATCATTTTTATTTCAGAAAGGGAAGGGAGGAAAGTGATATGAAAACTCAAACACAAGGTATAACTCCCCCTGGCTGTGTTACCACCTTATCTATGACCACAATACAGACAACAGAGAAACACAGTGGTCTGAAATAGAACCCTAGGAAGACACCGATTAATGTTTTCACAGTATACAGGAAATCATTGAGATAGGAAAAGATCAGAATCACATTAATACAGAACTAATCCAGATATGAGAAGGAATGAGAAGGAAAGTGATAGGATTAGACAGGAGAAAACCAGAACGTACCCAGCTAGGAGAATTTGTAAAGATGGAATTGTGGGAAATCTATGCAGGATATGACACAATTTGGGAAAGGAGACGTGCAAAGCAGGGGAACCATGCATACCCTACACAACAGGCACCCATTACCAGGACCAAAGTCTCACCAGCAACATCTATACTCAATACCCACAAAACGTATAAACTGACCTCCTAATCTTCAATCCATTATATAGATAACCTCACCTTCCACTACACACGGACAGGTAACTCATGTCTGTCCTTATCTAATACTAAGGTCAACGTAGTGAAAGGTAGAAAAAGGAAATGACTAGAAATACAACCATTTCATAATACCAACTCATTACTCCCAACTGTGCAGAAGTTATACATACATAGAAAGACAAGTGGACATATCCCATGGAAGCTAAAGAATGCTGCACTGACCGGCTGGATATGCGCCTGGTACCTCCTGCACTGACCGGCTGGTACCTCCTGCACTGACCGGCTGGATATACGCCTGGTACCTCCTGCACTGACCGCCTGGTACCTCCTGCACTGACCGGCTGGATATGCGCCTGGTACCTCCTGCACTGACCGGCTGGTACCTCCTGCACTGACCGGCTGGATATACGCCTGGTACCTCCTGCACTGACCGGCTGGTACCTCCTGCACTGACCGGCTGGATATACGCCTGGTACCTCCTGCACTGACCTGCTGGATATGTGCCTGGTACCTCCTGCACTCACCAGCTGGTACCTCCTGCACTGACCGGCTGGATATACGCCTGCACTGAATGTGGATGTGATATGAGCCAGTGTCACTTCTCTGTTACTATGGACAATTCTGGCCAGATGCTGATGGTCATTATCATTAAGCACCTGTGGTCGGACACTGCGCTGCGCACGGTGGGTGGTAATGGCTTCCATGATGTATTCCTGGTACACATGTGACATCGCAGAGGAATGTTGAATGTCCGCACAGCTTCGGAAATGGAATGTCCCATTTGCTAAGCAACCACTATCATGCTCCAATCGAACTCTGATATTTCATGTCCCCTTGCCATGAGCAGCCTATATGGTGGTCAACCTGACTCACGACATGTCAGAGTAAAAATGGTGCAGGTCTGGGAATTTCCAAGATGTCACAGTACAGTGATGCAACCTACCATTACCTTTACATACTGCTATCACATGACATTTGGCACTACAGTGTATACATATGTATCCTGGGTCAGATACAGGTCGGTCAGTGATACAGATATACACACACAGTGGCATGAAAGTTTTTGCCCCCTTCCTGGCTTCTTCTATTTTTGTATATTTGTCACTTTTATTTGTTTCAGATCTTCAAACAAAACTAAATATAAGACAAAGTCATCCTGGGTAGCGTTCCCACTAGGCTCTTACAGGGGGCTCCAAGGCCCCTGTAAATGCCCCCTGCCCTTATGGGGGCGCTCCGGTGCCCCTCTAATCACAGCCGGACTTTGGAAAAGAAACAAGTTATCCAACACCAACTGGCCCTGTGTGATATAGTAATTGCCCCTTATTCATTCATTCAAATAATGAACCAAATGGAACTGATAATTGGGATGAATAAGACTGGACACAATCAGGCTCGGTTACTGCCAGTCCTGTCCAATGGAAACATAACATACATAGACCCGTTCCAGCAACGTCAGGCTGGATAAAAGGTCTCAGCACGCAGCACCGTACGCTGAGCGTCTTTTTCCCTGAATTTGAGTTGTGGTAGCATCGTGATACCCCAGAACTGCTGCACAAGACTGCGCTGATTAATGTGATATGTGACACTTGTATATCTGTGTGCGACCGAGTCTGATTATGTACACGGAGCGCTAAGATGCAGCAGCCGCAGCTTTTTATCATGACGATTTACCCTGCACTTCGTATACAGACTCAGACACATTGAGATACAGACGTGAAAAATAGACTATACCGCTCAGAGAGATCTAACAGTGGTGGCTCATCCCCGGGAGGGGTCGGCTGCCAAAGTTCCTCCAAGTGCCCATCATCCAGGCTCATCCAGGAAGTCACAACAGGACCCAGAGGACAACAGGACCCAGAGGATAACAGGACCCAGAGGACAACAGGAGCCAGAGGATAACAGGACCCAGAGGATAACAGCGCCTAGAGGATAACAGGACCCAGAGGATAACAGGACCCAGAGGATAACAGGACCCAGAGGGTAACAGGACCCAGAGGGTAACAGGAGCCAGAGGACAACAGGAGCCAGAGGACAACAGGAGCCAGAGGACAACAGGAGCCAGAGGACAACAGGAGCCAGAGGACAACAGGACCCAGAGGATAACAGGACCCAGAGGGTAACAGGAGCCAGAGGGTAACAGGAGCCAGAGGGTAACAGGACCCAGAAGATAACAGCACCCAGAGGATAACCTAAGGAGCTGCAGGTATCGCTCGCCTCAGTTACTGTCACCGGTCAGGGTTCCTTCATAAGAAAGAGACTGGGCATAGATGGCATCCATGGGAGAGTTACAAGGTGACCACCACTGCTAGCCAAGAGGACATAGAGAAAGGTTTGTTTGACGTGTGCCAAAAGCTCATTGATGGGATGCATCCGGCATCGCGGCAGTCAGGATGCAGAAGGTAAGTAGAGGGTCTGGGGGTAGGGTTAGGGTCTAGCACTATGGGTGCAGGGTTAGATTAGGGTACGGGGAGGATACTTTCAGGCACTATGGGAGGAGGTTAGGCTTAGGCACCAGAGAAAAAGGGTTAGCATACCGATCAACAAGTGTCGTATGTTAGCCCTGTAGTGATCTCGGCGTTGAGATTCTGACTGCCGACATTTCATACCCAACCCCACAGGGATAACCCCCAAGCCATGTGGGCTAATGTTCTGTGGACTGATGAGTCAAAAATGTAACCTCCAACTTTCCTACTTTACTGGGAACACTTAGCGGGTGGCAGTCGGCCATGACCGTCGGCATCCTGAATGTCTAATCCCGGCAGGGGTGTAATGACAGGCGTTGAAATCCAGATGCCTGTCATTTTACCTATGCCGGGAGCCCGACGCGCGGCATACCAATCAAAGGTAAGCCGGGTGGCGGGCGCGGTCAGCCGTGGGGGGGGGGAGATAGGTTAGGGGCTCCTGGGGGACTTAGGGTTAGGCTGCAGGGAAGAGGGGGGTAGGTTTAGCCACGTACAGGGTGGGTTAGGGTTAGGCACCCCTTAAGGATGGTTGGCGGGTTGTTAATAATTAGTTAAAGTACTGATGTGGCGGGATCTTCACTGCCGGTCTTCCGCTGTCGAGATTTGAACATGCGTCTAGCGGTATTCCATACCGATCCCCACTTAGCACCCCCTCCTCCCTTACTGGGCACACTAAGCACCCCCTGCTCCCATACTGGGCACACTAAGCACCCCCTCCTCCCTTACTGAGCACACTTAGCACACCCTCCCTCCCTTACTGAGCACACTTAGCACTCCCTCCCTCCCTCCCTTACTGAGCACACTTAGTACCCCCTCCCTTACTGAGCACACATAGCACCCTCTCCCTCTTACTGAGCACACTTAGCACCCCCCTCCCTCCCTTACTGAGCACACTTAGCACCCCCTCCCTCCCTTACTGAGCACACTAAGCACCCCCTTCTCCCGTACTGGGCAGACTAAGCACCCCCTCCTCCCGTACTGGGCACAATAAGCACCCCCTCCTCCCTTACTGAGCACACTTAGCACTCCCTCCCTTACTGAGCACACTTAGCACCCTCTCCCTCCCTTACTGAGCACACTTAGCACCCCCTCCCTCCCTTACTAAGAACACTTAGCACCCCCTCCCTCCCTTACTGAGAACACTTAGCACCTCCTCCCTCCCTTACTGAGCACACTTAGCACCCCCTCCTCCCGTGCTGGGCAGACTAAGCACCCCCTCCTCCCGTACTGGGCACAATAAGCACCCCCTCCTCCCTTACTGAGCACACTTAGCACTCCCTCCCTTACTGAGCACACTTAGCACCCCCTCCCTCCCTTACTGAGCACACTTAGCACCCTCTCCCTCTCTTACTGAGCACACTTAGCACCCCCCTCCCTCCCTTACTGAGCACACTTAGCACCCCCCTCCCTCCCTTACTGAGCACACTTAGCATCCCCTCCCTCCCTTACTGAGCACACTTAGCATCCCCTCCCTCCCTTACTGAGCACACTTAGCACCCCCTCCCTCCCTTACTGAGCACACTTAGCACTCCCTCCCTTACTGAGCACACTTAGCACCCCCTCCCTCCCTTACTGAGCGCACACAGCTCCCCTCTCCCTCCCTTACTGAGCACACTTAGCACCCCCTCCCTCCCTTACTGAGCACACTTTGCACCCCCTCCCTCCCTTACTGAGCACACTTAGCACCCCCTCCCTCCCTTACTGAGCACACTTAGCACCCCCCTCCCTCCCTTACTGAGCACACTTAGCATCCCCTCCCTCCCTTACTGAGCACACTTAGCAACCCCTCCCTCCCTTACTGACCACACTTTGCACCCCCTCCCTCCCTTACTGAGCACACTTAGCATCCCCTCCCTCCCTTACTGAGCACACTTAGCACCCCTCCCTCCCTTACTGAGCACACTTAGCACCCCCTCCCTCACTGAGCACACTTAGCACCCCCTCCCTCACTTACTGAGCACACTTAGCACTCCCTCCCTCTTACTGAGCACACTTAGCACCCCCTCCCTCCCTTACTGAGCACACTTAGCATCCTCTCCCTCCCTTACTGAGCACACTTAGCACCCCCTCCCTTACTGAGCACACTTAGCATCCTCTCCCTCCCTTACTGAGCACACTTAGCACCCCCTCCCTAACTGAGCACACTTAGCACCCCCTCCCTCCCTTACTGAGCACACATAGCACCCTCTACCTCCCTTACTGACCACACTTAGCACCCTCCCTCCCATACTGAGCACACTTAGCACCCCCTCTCTCCCTTACTGAGCACACATAGCTCCCCTCTCCCTCATTTACTGAGCACACATAGCTCCCCTCTCCCTCCCTTACTGAGCACTTAGCATCCCCTCCCTCCCTTACTGAGTACACATAGCACCCCCTCCCTCCCTTACTGAGCACACTTAGCACCCCCTCCCTCCCTTACTGAGCACACTTAGCACCCCCTCCCTCCCTTACTGAGCATACTTAGCATCCCCTCCCTCACTAAGCAAACTTAGCACCCCCTCCCTCCCTTACTGAGCACACTTAGCACTCCCTCCCTCCCTTACTGAGCACACTTAGCACCCCCTCCCTCCCTTACTGAGCACACTTAGCATCCTCTCCCTCCCTTACTGAGCACACTTAGCACCCCCTACCTTACTGAGCACACTTAGCACCCCCTCCCTCCCTTACTGAGCACACATAGCACCCTCTACCTCCCTTACTGACCACACTTAGCACCCTCCCTCCCTTACTGAGCAGACTTAGCACCCCCTCCCTCCCTTACTGAGCACACATAGCTCCCCTCTCCCTCCCTTACTGAGCACACATAGCTCCCCTCTCCCTCCCTTACTGAGCACACTTAACACCCCCTTCCTCCCTTACTGAGCACAGTTAGCACCCCCTCCCTTACTGAGCACACTTAGCATCCCCTCCCTCCCTTACTGAGCACACTTGGCATCCCCTCCCTCCCTTACTGAGCACACATAGAATCCCCTCCCTCCCTTACTGAGCACACTTAGCACCCCCTCCCTCCCTTACTGAGCACACTTAGCACCCCCTCCCTCCCTTACTGAGAATACTTAGCACCCCCTCCCTCCCTGAGCACACTTAGTACCCTCTTCCTCCCTTACTGAGCACACTTAGCACCCCCTCCCTCCCTTACTGAGCACACTCAGCATTCCCTCCCTCCCTTACTGAGCACACGTAGCATCCCCTCCCTCCCTTACTGAGCACACATAGCACCCCCTCCCTCCCTTACTGAGCACACTTAGCACCCCCCTCCCTCCCTTACAGAGCACACTTAGCACACTCTCCCTCCCTTACTGAGCACACATAGCACCCCCTCCCTCCCTGAGCACACTTAGCACCTCCTCCCTCCCTCACTGAGCACTCTTAGCACCCTCTCCCTCCCTCACTGAGCACACGTAGCACCCTCTCCCTCCCTTACTTAGCACACTTAGCACCCCCTCCCTCCCTTACTGAGCACACTTAGCACCCCCTCCCTCCCTTACTGAGCACACTTAGCACCCCCTCCCTCCCTTACTGAGCACACTTAGCACCCCCTCCCTCCTTTACTGAGCACACATAGCACCCCCTCCCTTACTGAGCACACATAGCACCCCCTCCCTCCCTTACTGAGCACACATAGCACCCCTCCCTCCCTTACTGAGCACACTTAGCACCCCCTCCCTCCCTTACTGAGCACACTTAGCACCCTCTCCCTCTCTTACTGAGCACACTTAGCACCCCCTCCCTCCCTTACTGAGCACACTTAGCACCCCCTCCCTCCCTTACTGAGCACACTTAGCACCCCCTCCCTCCCTTAC
>JAUIMM010002310.1:0-29981 GCA_031769625.1 Taudactylus pleione | reverse complement strand
ATAGTGGTGCAGAGTGTAGAATATGCTGTATAGTGCTACATAGTATAGAATATGATATATAGTGTTATATAGTATAGAATGTGGTGTAGAGCTGTATAGTGGTACATAGTATAGAATATGGTGTATAGTGGTGCATAGTATAGAATATGGTGTATAGAGGTACATAGTCCAGATTATGGTGTACAGTGGTACATAGTATAGAATGTGGTGTATAGTGGTACATAGTGGTACATAGTATAGAATGTGGTGTAGTGGTACATAGTATAGAATGTGGTGTATGGTGGTATATGGTGTAGAGCTGTATAGTGGTACATAGGATAGAATATGGTGTATAGTAGTACATAGTATAGAATATGGTGTATAGAGCTGTATAGTGGTACATAGAATAGAATATGGTGTAGTGTTGTATATTGGTACATAGTATAGAAAATAGTGTAGAGCTGTATTGTGGTACATAGTATAGAATATGGTGTATAGAGGTACATAGTATAGAAAATGGTGTATAGAGGTACATAGTATGGAATACGGTGTATAGTTGTACATAGTATAGAATATGGTGTATAGTGGTACATAGTATAGAATGTGGTGTATAGTAGTACATAGTGTAGAATTTGGTGTAGAGCTGTATAGTGGTACATAGTATAGAATATGGTGTATAGAGGTACATATTATAGAATGTGGTGTAGAGCTGTATAGTGGTAAATAGTATAGAATATGTTGTACAGTGGTACATAGTATAGATTGTGGTGTAAAGCTGTATAATGGTACATAGTATAGAATGTGGTGAATAGTGGTACATAGTATAGAATGTGGTGTATAGTGGTATATAGTATATAATATAGTGTATAGAGGTACATATTATAGAATGTGGTGTAGAGCTGTATAGTGGTACATAGTATAGAATATGGTGTGTAGAGGTACATAGTATAGAATGTGTTGTAGAGCTGTATAGTGGTACATAGTATAGAATATGGTGTATAGTGGTACATAGTATAGAATATGGTGTTGAGCTGTATAGTGGTACATAGTATAGAATATGGTGTAGTGTTGTATAGTGGGACATAGTATAGAATATGGTGTAGAGCTGTATTGGGGTACATAGTATAGAATATGGTGTATAGTGGTACATAGTATAGAATATGGTCTATAGAGGTACATAGTATAAAATATGGTGTATAGTGGTACATAGTATGGAATACGGTGTATAGTGGTACATAGTATAGAATATGGTGTATTGTGGTACATTGTATAGAATATGGTGTATAGAGGTACAAAGTATAGAATATGGTATATAGTGGTACATAGTATAGAATGTGGATATAGTGGTACATAGTATAGAATGTGGTGTATAGTTGTATATGGTTTAGAGCTGTATAGTGGTACATAGTATAGAATGTGGTGTATAGTAGTACATAGTATAGAATACGGTGTAGAGCTGTATAGTGGTACATAGTATAGAATGTGGTGTAGAGCTGTATAGTGGTTCATAGTATAGAATATGGTGTATAGTAGTATATAGTATAGAATGTGTTGTAGAGCTGTTTAGTGGTACATAGTATAGAATATGTTGTATAGAGGTACATAGTATAGAAAATGGTGTAAAGTGGTACATAGTATAGAATATGGTGTATACTTGGTACATAGTATATGGTGTATTGTGGTACATTGTATTGAATGTGGTGTAGAGCTGTATAGTGGTTCATAGTATAGAATATGGTGTATAGTGGTACATAGTATAGAATGTGATGAAGTGCTGTATAGTGGTACATAGTATAGAATATGTTGTATAGTGGAACATAGTATAGAATGTGGTGTAGCGCTGTATAATGGTATTTAGTATAAAATGTGGTATAGAGCTGTATAGTGGTATATAGTATAGAATGTGGTGTATAGTGATACATAGTATAGAATAAGTTGTATAGTGATATATAGTATAGAATGTCGTTTATAGTGGTACATAGTATAGAATATGGTGTATAGTATTATATAGTATAGAACATGGTGTAGAGGTGAATATTGGTGTATAGTATAAAATATGGTGTATAAAGGTACATAGTATAGAATATGGTGAATTGTAGTACATAGTCTAGAATGTGGAGTATAGTGGTATATAGTATAGAATGTGGTGTAGAGCTATATAGTGGTACATCGTATAGAATATGGTGTATAGTGGAACATAGTATAGAATATGGTGTATAGAGGTACATAGTATAGAATATGGGGTATAGTGGTACATAGTATAGAATGTGGTGTATAGTGGTACATAGTGGTACATAGTATAGAATGTGGTGTAGTGGTACATATGTAGAATGTGGTGTATAGTGGTTTATGGTGTAGAGCTGTATTGTGGTACATTGTATAGAATGTGGTGTATAGTAGTACATAGTATAGAATACGGTGTAGAGCTGTATAGTGGTACATAGTATAGAATGTGGTGTAGAGCTGTATAGTGGTACATAGTATAGAATATGGTGTGCAGAGGTACATAGTATAGAATGTGTTGTAGAGCTGTATAGTGGTACATAGTATAGAATATGGTGTAGTGGTACATAGTATAGAATATGGTGTAGTGTTGTATAGTGGGACATAGTATAGAATATGGTGTAGAGCTGTATTGTGGTACATAGTATAGAATATGGTGTATAGTGGTATATAGTATAGTATATGCTCTATAGAGGTACATAGTATAAAATATGGTGTATAGTGGAACATAGTAAGGAATACGGTGTATAGTGGTACATAGTATAGAATATGGTGTATTGTGGTACATTGTATAGAATATGGTGTATAGAGGTACAAAGAATAGAATATGGTGTATAGTGGTACATAGTATAGAATGTGGTATAGTGGTACATAATATAGAATGTGGTGTATAGTTGTATATGGTTTAGAGCTGTATAGTGGTACATAGTATAGAATGTGGTGTATAGTAGTACATAGTATAGAATACGGTGTAGAGCTGTATAGTGGTACATAGTATAGAATGTGGTGTAGAGCTGTATAGTGGTTCATAGTATAGAATATGGTGTATAGTAGTATATAGTATAGAATTTGTTGTAGAGCTGTTTAGTGGTACATAGTATAGAATATGTTGTATAGTGTTAAATAGTATAGAATATGGTGTACAGTGGTACATAGTATAGAATATGGTGTTGAGCTGTATAGTGGTACATAGTATAGAATATGGTGTAGTGTTGTATAGGTGGTACAAAGTATAGAATATGGTGTAGAGCTGTATTGTGGTACATATTATAGAATATGGTGTATAGTGGGTACATAGTATAGCATATGGTATATAGAGGTACATAGTATAGAATTTGGTGTAGAGCTGTATAAAGGTGCATAGTATAGAGTATTGTGTATAGTGATACATAGCATAGAATATGGTGTAGAGCTGTATAGTGGTGCAGAGTGTAGAATATGCTGTATAGTGCTACATAGTATAGAATATGATATATAGTGTTATATAGTATAGAATGTGGTGTAGAGCTGTATAGTGGTACATAGTATAGAATATGGTGTATAGTGGTGCATAGTATAGAATATGGTGTATAGAGGTACATAGTCCAGATTATGGTGTACAGTGGTACATAGTATAGAATGTGGTGTATAGTGGTACATAGTGGTACATAGTATAGAATGTGGTGTAGTGGTACATAGTATAGAATGTGGTGTATGGTGGTATATGGTGTAGAGCTGTATAGTGGTACATAGGATAGAATATGGTGTATAGTAGTACATAGTATAGAATATGGTGTAGAGCTGTATAGTGGTACATAGAATAGAATATGGTGTAGTGTTGTATATTGGTACATAGTATAGAAAATAGTGTAGAGCTGTATTGTGGTACATAGTATAGAATATGGTGTATAGAGGTACATAGTATAGAAAATGGTGTATAGAGGTACATAGTATGGAATACGGTGTATAGTTGTACATAGTATAGAATATGGTGTATAGTGGTACATAGTATAGAATGTGGTGTATAGTAGTACATAGTGTAGAATTTGGTGTAGAGCTGTATAGTGGTACATAGTATAGAATATGGTGTATAGAGGTACATATTATAGAATGTGGTGTAGAGCTGTATAGTGGTAAATAGTATAGAATATGTTGTACAGTGGTACATAGTATAGATTGTGGTGTAAAGCTGTATAATGGTACATAGTATAGAATGTGGTGAATAGTGGTACATAGTATAGAATGTGGTGTATAGTGGTATATAGTATATAATATAGTGTATAGAGGTACATATTATAGAATGTGGTGTAGAGCTGTATAGTGGTACATAGTATAGAATATGGTGTGTAGAGGTACATAGTATAGAATGTGTTGTAGAGCTGTATAGTGGTACATAGTATAGAATATGGTGTATAGTGGTACATAGTATAGAATATGGTGTTGAGCTGTATAGTGGTACATAGTATAGAATATGGTGTAGTGTTGTATAGTGGGACATAGTATAGAATATGGTGTAGAGCTGTATTGGGGTACATAGTATAGAATATGGTGTATAGTGGTACATAGTATAGAATATGGTCTATAGAGGTACATAGTATAAAATATGGTGTATAGTGGTACATAGTATGGAATACGGTGTATAGTGGTACATAGTATAGAATATGGTGTATTGTGGTACATTGTATAGAATATGGTGTATAGAGGTACAAAGTATAGAATATGGTATATAGTGGTACATAGTATAGAATGTGGTATAGTGGTACATAGTATAGAATGTGGTGTATAGTTGTATATGGTTTAGAGCTGTATAGTGGTACATAGTATAGAATGTGGTGTATAGTAGTACATAGTATAGAATACGGTGTAGAGCTGTATAGTGGTACATAGTATAGAATGTGGTGTTAGAGCTGTATAGTGGTTCATAGTATAGAATATGGTGTATAGTAGTATATAGTATAGAATGTGTTGTAGAGCTGTTTAGTGGTACATAGTATAGAATATGTTGTATAGTGTTAAATAGTATAGAATATGGTGTATAGTGGTACATAGTATAGAAAATGGTGTTGAGCTGTATAGTGGTACATAGTATAGAATATGGTGTAGTGTTGTATAGTGGTACAAAGAATAGAATATGGTGTAGAGCTGTATTGTGGTACATATTATAGAATATGGTGTATAGTGGTACATAGTATAGCAATATGGTATATAGAGGTACATAGTATAGAATTTGGTGTAGAGCTGTATAGTGGTGCATAGTATAGAGTATTGTGTATAGTGATACATAGCATAGAATATGGTGTAGAGCTGTATAGTGGTGCAGAGTGTAGAATATGCTGTATAGTGCTACATAGTATAGAATATGATATATAGTGTTATATAGTACAGAATGTGGTGTAGAGCTGTATAGTTGTACATAGTCCAGATTATGGTGTACAGTGGTACATAGTATAGAATGTGGTTTATAGTGGTACATAGTGGTACATAGTATAGAATGTGGTGTAGTGGTACATAGTATAGAATGTGGTGTATAGTGGTATATGGTGTAGAGCTGTATAGTGGTACATAGTATAGAATGTGGTGTATAGTAGTACATAGTATAGAATACGGTGTAGAGCTGTATAGTGGTACATAGTATAGAATGTGGTGTAGAGATGTATAGTGGTACATAGTATAAAATATGGTGTATAGTGGTACATAGTATAGAATATGGTGTATAGTAGTACATAGTATAGAATATGGTGTAGAGCTGTATAGTGGTACATAGTATAGAATATGGTGTATAGAGGTATATAGTATAGAAAATGGTGTATAGAGGTACATAGTATGGAATACGGTGTATAGTTGTACATAGTATAGAATATGGTGTATAGTGGTACATAGTATAGAATTGTGGTGTATAGTGGTACATAGTATAGAATTGGTGTGTAGAGCTGTATAGTGGTACATAGTATAGAATATGGTGTATAGAGGTACATATTATAGAATGTGGTGAAGAGCTGTATAGTGGTAAATAGTATAGAATATTTTGTACAGTGGTACATAGTATAGATTGTGGTGTAAAGCTGTATAATGGTACATAGTATAGAATGTGGTGAATAGTGGTACATAAAATAGAATGTGGTGTATAGTGGTATATAGTATATAATATAGTGTATAGAGGTAAATATTATTGAATGTGGTGTAGAGCTGTATAGTGGTAAATAGTAGAGAATATGTTTTATAGTGGTACATAGTATAGATTGTGGTGTAAAGCTTTATAATGGTACATAGTATAGAATGTGGTGTAGTGCTGTATAGTGGTACATAGTATAGAATATGGTGTAGTGCTGTATAGTGGTTCATAGTATAGAATATGGTGTATAGTGGTATATACATAATACAGAATATGGGGTAGAGCTGTATAGTTGTATATCGTATAGAATATGGTGTATAGTGGTACATTGTATAGAATATGGTTAATAGTGGTATATAGTATAGGAATATGGTGTATAGAGGTAAATAGTATAGAATATGGTGTATAGTGGTAGATAGTATAGAATGTGGTGAAGAGCTGTATAATGGTACATAGTATAGGATGTGGTGTATAGTGGTATATAGTATAGATTATGGTGTATAAAGGTACATAGTATAGAATATGGTGAATTGTAGTACATAGTCTAGAATGTGGAGTATAGTGGTATATAGTATAGAATGTGGTGTAGAGCTATATAGTGGTACATCGTATAGAATATGGTGTATAGTGGTACATAGTATAGAATATGGTGTATAGAGGTACATAGTATAGAATATGGGGTATAGTGGTACATAGTATAGAATGTGGTGTATAGTGGTACATAGTGGTACATAGTATAGAATGTGGTGTAGTGGTACATATGTAGAATGTGGTGTATAGTGGTGTATGGTGTAGAGCTATATTGTGGTACATTGTATAGAATGTGGTGTATAGTAGTACATAGTATAGAATACGGTGTAGAGCTGTATAGTGGTACATAGTATAGAATGTGGTGTAGAGCTGTATAGTGGTACATAGTATAGAATATGGTGTAGTGGTACATAGTATAGAATATGGTGTAGTGTTGTATAGTGGACATAGTATAGAATGTGGTGTAGAGCTGTATAGTGGTTCATAGTATAGAATATGGTGTATAGTGTTAAATAGTATAGAATATGGTGTACAGTGGTACATAGTATAGAATATGGTGTTGAGCTGTATAGTGGTACATAGTATAGAATATGGTGTAGTGTTGTATAGTGGTACAAAGTATAGAATATGGTGTAGAGCTGTATTCTGGTACATATTATAGAATATGGTGTATAGTGGTACATAGTATAGCATATGGTATATAGAGGTACATAGTATAGAATTTGGTGTAGAGCTGTATAGTGGTGCATAGTATAGAGTATTGTGTATAGTGATACATAGCATAGAATATGGTGTAGAGCTGTATAGTGGTGCAGAGTGTAGAATATGCTGTATAGTGCTACATAGTATAGAATATGATATATAGTGTTATAAAGTATAGAATGTTGGTGTAGAGCTGTATAGTGGTACATAGTATAGAATATGGTGTATAGTGGTGCATAGTATAGAATATGGTGTATAGAGGTACATAGTCCAGATTATGGTGTACAGTGGTACATAGTATAAAATGTGGTGTATAGTGGTACATAGTGGTACATAGTATAGAATGTGGTGTAGTGGTACATAGTATAGAATGTGGTGTATAGTGGTATATGGTGTAGAGCTGTATAGTGGTACATAGTATAGAATATGGTGTATAGTAGTACATAGTATAGAATATGGTGTAGAGCTGTATAGTGGTACATAGTATAGAATATGGTGTAGTGTTGTATAGTGGTACATAGTATAGAAAATAGTGTAGAGCTGTATTGTGGTACATAGTATAGAATATGGTGTATAGAGGTACATAGTATAGAAAATAGTGTCTAGAGGTACATTGTATAGAATATGGTGTATAGAGGTACAAAGTATAGAATATGGTATATAGTGGTACATAGTATAGAATGTGGTATAGTGGTACATAGTATAGGAATATGGTGTATAGTTGTATATGGTTTAGAGCTGTATAGTGGTACATAGTATAGAATGTGGTGTATAGTAGTACATAGTATAGAATACGGTGTAGAGCTGTATAGTTGTACATAGTATAGAATGTGGTGTAGAGCTGTATAGTGGTTCATAGTATAGAATATGGTGTATAGTAGTATATAGTATAGAATTTGTTGTAGAGCTGTTTAGTGGTACATAGTATAGAATATGTTGTATAGTGTTAAATAGTATAGAATATGGTGTACAGTGGTACATAGTATAGAAAATGGTGTTGAGCTGTATAGTGGTACATAGTATAGAATATGGTGTAGTGTTGTATAGTGGTACAAAGTATAGAATATGGTGTAGAGCTGTATTGTGGTACATATTACAGAATATGGTGTATAGTGGTACATAGTATAGCATATGGTATATAGAGGTACATAGTATAGAATTTGGTGTAGAGCTGTATAGTGGTGCATAGTATAGAGTATTGTGTATAGTGATACATAGCATAGAATATGGTGTAGAGCTGTATAGTGGTGCAGAGTGTAGAATATGCTGTATAGTGCTACATAGTATAGAATATGATATAGAGTGTTATATAGTATAGAATGTGGTGTAGAGCTGTATAGTGGTACATAGTATAGAATATGGTGTATAGTGGTGCATAGTATAGAATATGGTGTATAGAGGTACATAGTCCAGATTATGGTGTACAGTGGTACATAGTATAGAATGTGGTGTATAGTGGTACATAGTGGTACATAGTATAGAATGTTGTGTAGTGGTACATAGTATAGAATGTGGTGTATAGTGGTATATGGTGTAGAGCTGTATAGTGGTACATAGTATAGAATATGGTGTATAGTAGTACATAGTATAGAGTATGGTGTAGAGCTGTATAGTGGTACATAGTATAGAATATGGTGTAGTGTTGTATAGTGGTACATAGTATAGAAAATAGTGTAGAGCTGTATTGTGGTACATAGTATAGAATATGGTGTATAGAGGTACATAGTATAGAAAATGGTGTATAGAGGTACATAGTATGGAATACGGTGTATAGTTGTACATAGTATAGAATATGGTGTATAGTGGTACATAGTATAGAATGTGGTGTATAGTAGTACATAGTATAGAATTTGGTGTAGAGCTGTATAGTGGTACATAGTATAGAATATGGTGTATAGAGGTACATATTATAGAATGTGGTGTAGAGCTGTATAGTGGTAAATAGTATAGAATATGTTGCACAGTGGTACATAGTATAGATTGTGGTGTAAAGCTGTATAATGGTACATAGTATAGAATGTGGTGAATAGTGGTACATAGTATAGAATGTGGTGTATAGTGGTATATAGTATATAATATAGTGTATAGAGGTACATATTATAGAATGTGGTGTAGAGCTGTATAGTGGTAAATAGTAGAGAATATGTTTTATAGTGGTACATAGTATAGATTGTGGTGTAAAGCTTTATAATGGTACATAGTATAGAATGTGGTGTATAGTGGTACATAGTATAGAATATGGTGTATTGTGGTACATAGTATAGAATGTGGTGTAGAGCTGTATAGTGGTACATAGTATAGAATATGGTGTAGTGTTGTATAGTGGTACATAGTATAGAAAATAGTGTAGAGCTGTATTGTGGTACATAGTATAGAATATGGTGTATAGAGGTACATAGTATAGAAAATGGTGTATAGAGGTACATAGTATGGAAAACGGTGTATAGTTGTACATAGTATAGAATATGGTGTATAGTGGTACATAGTATAGAATGTGGTGTATAGTAGTACATAGTATAGAATTTGGTGTAGAGCTGTATAGTGGTACATAGTATAGAATATGGTGTATAGAGGTACATATTATAGAATGTGGTGTAGAGCTGTATAGTGGTAAATAGTATAGAATATGTTGTACAGTGGTACATAGTATAGATTATGGTGTAAAGCTGTATAATGGTACATAGTATAGAATGTGGTGAATAGTGGTACATAGCATAGAATGTGGTGTATAGTGGTATATAGTATATAATATAGTGTATAGAGGTACATATTATAGAATGTGGTGTAGAGCTGTATAGTGGTAAATAGTAGAGAATATGTTTTATAGTGGTACATAGTATAGATTGTGGTGTAAAGCTTTATAATGGTACATAGTATATAATATGGTGTATAGAGGTACATAGTATAGAATATGGTGTATAGAGGTACATAGTCTAGAATATGGTGTATAGTATTACATAGTCTAGAATACGGTGTATAGTGGTACATAGAATAGAATGTGGTGTATAGTGGTACATAGTATAGAATGTGGTGTAGAGCAGAATAGTGGTTCATAGTATAGAATATGGTGTATAGTGGTATATACATAGTACAGAATATGGGGTAGAGCTGTATAGTTGTATATCGTATAGAATATGGCGTTTAAGAGAAAACAGCAAATGCACGTTTTTAGGCCAAAATGCATTGAAAGCAATGGAAACTACAAAAGCGCATACACCATATTCTATACTATGAACCACTATAAACCTCTACACTATATTCTATGCTATGTACCACTATACAGCTCTATACCACATTCTATACTATGTACAACTGTACAGGTCTACACTATATTCTATACTTAATACTACTATAGACCACATTCTATACTAAGTACCTCTATACACCATATTCTATAGTATGTAGCACTATACACCACATTCTATACTATGTACCACTATAGAGCTCTACACCATATTCTATACTATGTACCACTATACACCATATCCTATACTATGTACCACTATACACTACATCTTATACTATATACCATTATACAGCTCTTCACCACATTCTATACTATGTACCACTATACACCATATTCTATACTATTTACCTATATACACCATATTCTATACTATATACCACTATTAACAATATTCTATACAATATACCACTATACACCATATTCTATACGATATACAACTATACAGCTCTACCCCATATTCTGTACTATGTATATACCACTATACACCATATTCTATACTATGAACCACTATACAGCTCTACACCATATTCTATACTATTTACCACTATACACCATATTCTATACTATGTACCACTATAAACCTCTACACTATATTCTATGCTATGTACCACTATACAGCATATTCTATACTAAGTACCTCTATACACCATATTCTATAGTATGTAGCACTATACTCAACATTCTATACTATGTACCACTATACAGCTCTACACCATATTCTATACTATGTACCACTATACACCATATTCTATACTATGTACCACTATTCTGCTTTCAATGCATTTTGGCCTAAAACTTGCATTTGCTGTTTTCTCTTAAAAGCAACATGGGAGAAAAACCATTTCACATCACATTTGTGGGTCTTGGTCTTCAACACATCCAGTGAAATTTTGAGCTGTCTGTGTTTGCTACAAGAGGAGATATCACAAAGTATGCGCTTTTGTTGTTTTCATTGCTTTCAATGCATTTTGGCCTAAAACGTGCATTTGCTGTTTTCTCTTAAACGCAACATGGGAGAAAAACCATTTCACATCACATTTGTGGGTCTTGGTCTTCAACACATCCAGTGCAATTTTGAGCTGTCTGTATTTGCTACAAGAGGAGATATCACAAAGTATGGACTTTTGTTATTTCCATTGCTTTCAATGCATTTTGGCCTAAAACTTGCATTTGCTGTTTTCTCTTAAATGCAACATGGGAGAAAAACCATTTCACATCACATTTGTGGGTCTTGGTCTTCAACACATCCAGTGAAATTTTGAGCTGTCAGTGTTTGCTACAAGAGGAGATATCACAAAGTATGCGCTTTTGTTGTTTTCATTGCTTTCAATGCATTTTGGCCTAAAACGAGCATTTGCTGTTTTCTCTTAAACGCAACATGCGAGAAAAACCATTTCACATCACATTTGTGGGTCTTGGTCTTCAACACATCCAGTGAAATTTGAGCTGTCTGTGTTTGCTACAAGAGGAGATATCACAAAGTATGCGCTTTTGTTGTTTTCATTGCTTTCAATGCATTTTGGCCTGAAACGTGCATTTGCTGTTTTCTCTTAAACGCAACATGGGAGAAAAACCATTTCACATCACATTTGTGGGTCTTGGTCTTCAACACATCCAGTGCAATTTTGAGCTGTCTGTATTTGCTACAAGAGGAGATATCACAAAGTATGGACTTTTGTTATTTCCATTGCTTTCAATGCATTTTGGCCTAAAACTTGCATTTGCTGTTTTCTCTTAAACGCAACATGGGAGAAAAACCATTTCACATCACATTTGTGGGTCTTGGTCTTCAACACATCCAGTGAAATTTTGAGCTGTCAGTGTTTGCTACAAGAGGAGATATCACAAAGTATGCGCTTTTGTTGTTTTCATTGCTTTCAATGCATTTTGGCCTAAAACGAGCATTTGCTGTTTTCTCTTAAACGCAACATGCGAGAAAAACCATTTCACATCACATTTGTGGGTCTTGGTCTTCAACACATCCAGTGAAATTTTGAGCTGTCTGTGTTTGCTACAAGAGGAGATATCACAAAGTATGCGCTTTTGTAGTTTCCATTGCTTTCAATGCATTTTGGCCTAAAACGTGCATTTGCTGTTTTCTCTTAAACGCAACATGGGAGAAAAACCATTTCACATCACATTTGTGGGTCTTGGTCTTCAACACATCCAGTGAAATTTTGAGCTGTCAGTGTTTGCTACAAGAGGAGATTTCACAAAGTATGCGCTTTTGTTGTTTTCATTGCTTTCAATGCATTTTGGCCTAAAACGAGCATTTGCTGTTTTCTCTTAAACGCAACATGGGAGAAAAACCATTTCACATCACATTTGTGGGTCTTGGTCTTCAACACATCCAGTGAAATTTTGAGCTGTCTGTGTTTGCTACAAGAGGAGATATCACAAAGTATGCGCTTTTGTAGTTTCCATTGCTTTCAATGCATTTTGGCCTAAAACGTGCATTTGCTGTTTTCTCTTAAACGCAACATGGGAGAAAAACCATTTCACATCACATTTGTGGGTCTTGGTCCTCAACACATCCAGTGAAATTTTGAGCTGTCTGTGTTTGCTACAAGAGGAGATATCACAAAGTATGCGCTTTTGTAGTTTCCATTGCTTTCAATGCATTTTGGCCTAAAACGTGCATTTGCTGTTTTCTCTTAAACGCAACATGGGAGAAAAACCATTTCACATCACATTTGTGGGTCTTGGTCTTCAACACATCCAGTGAAATTTTGAGCTGTCTGTGTTTGCTACAAGAGGAGATATCACAAAGTATGTGCTTTTGTTGTTTCCATTGCTTTCAATGCATTTTGGCCTAAAACGTGCATTTGCTGTTTTCTCTTAAATGCAACATGGGAGAAAAACCATTTCACATCACATTTGTGGGTCTTGGTCTTCAACACATCCAGTGAAATTTTGAGCTGTCTGTGTTTGCTACAAGAGGAGATATCACAAAGTATGCGCTTTTGTTGTTTTCATTGCTTTCAATGCATTTTGGCCTAAAACGTGCATTTGCTGTTTTCTCTTAAACGCAACATGGGAGAAAAACCATTTCACATCACATTTGTGGGTCTTGGTCTTCAACACATCCAGTGAAATTTTGAGCTGTCTGTGTTTGCTACAAGAGGAGATATCACAAAGTATGCGCTTTTGTTGTTTCCATTGCTTTCAATGCATTTTGGCCTAAAACGTGCATTTGCTGTTTTCTCTTAAACGCAACATGGGAGAAAAACCATTTCACATCACATTTGTGGGTCTTGGTCTTCAACACATCCAGTGCAATTTTGAGCTGTCTGTGTTTGCTACAAGAGGAGATATCACAAAGTATGGACTTTTGTTATTTCCATTGCTTTCAATGCATTTTGGCCTAAAACTTGCATTTGCTGTTTTCTCTTAAAAGCAACATGGGAGAAAAACCATTTCACATCACATTTGTGGGTCTTGGTCTTCAACACATCCAGTGAAATTTTGAGCTGTCAGTGTTTGCTACAAGAGGAGATATCACAAAGTATGCGCTTTTGTTGTTTTCATTGCTTTCAATGCATTTTGGCCTAAAACGAGCATTTGCTGTTTTCTCTTAAACGCAACATGGGAGAAAAACCATTTCACATCACATTTGTGGGTCTTGGTCTTCAACACATCCAGTGAAATTTTGAGCTGTCTGTGTTTGCTACAAGAGGAGATATCACAAAGTATGCGCTTTTGTAGTTTCCATTGCTTTCAATGCATTTTGGCCTAAAACGTGCATTTGCTGTTTTCTCTTAAACGCAACATGGGAGAAAAACCATTTCACATCACATTTGTGGGTCTTGGTCTTCAACACATCCAGTGAAATTTTGAGCTGTCTGTGTTTGCTACAAGAGGAGATATCACAAAGTATGTGCTTTTGTTGTTTCCATTGCTTTCAATGCATTTTGGCCTAAAACGTGCATTTGCTGTTTTCTCTTAAATGCAACATGGGAGAAAAACCATTTCACATCACATTTGTGGGTCTTGGTCTTCAACACATCCAGTGAAATTTTGAGCTGTCTGTGTTTGCTACAAGAGGAGATATCACAAAGTATGCGCTTTTGTTGTTTTCATTGCTTTCAATGCATTTTGGCCTAAAACGTGCATTTGCTGTTTTCTCTTAAACGCAACATGGGAGAAAAACCATTTCACATCACATTTGTGGGTCTTGGTCTTCAACACATCCAGTGAAATTTTGAGCTGTCTGTGTTTGCTACAAGAGGAGATATCACAAAGTATGCGCTTTTGTTGTTTCCATTGCTTTCAATGCATTTTGGCCTAAAACGTGCATTTGCTGTTTTCTCTTAAACGCAACATGGGAGAAAAACCATTTCACATCACATTTGTGGGTCTTGGTCTTCAACACATCCAGTGCAATTTTGAGCTGTCTGTGTTTGCTACAAGAGGAGATATCACAAAGTATGGACTTTTGTTATTTCCATTGCTTTCAATGCATTTTGGCCTAAAACTTGCATTTGCTGTTTTCTCTTAAAAGCAACATGGGAGAAAAACCATTTCACATCACATTTGTGGGTCTTGGTCTTCAACACATCCAGTGAAATTTTGAGCTGTCAGTGTTTGCTACAAGAGGAGATATCACAAAGTATGCGCTTTTGTTGTTTTCATTGCTTTCAATGCATTTTGGCCTAAAACGAGCATTTGCTGTTTTCTCTTAAACGCAACATGGGAGAAAAACCATTTCACATCACATTTGTGGGTCTTGGTCTTCAACACATCCAGTGAAATTTTGAGCTGTCTGTGTTTGCTACAAGAGGAGATATCACAAAGTATGCGCTTTTGTAGTTTCCATTGCTTTCAATGCATTTTGGCCTGAAATGGTTTTTCTCCCATGTTGCGTTTAAGAGAAAACAGCAAATGCAAGTTTTAGGCCAAAATGCATTGAAAGCAATGGAAATAACAAAAGCGCATACTTTGTGATATCTCCTCTTGTAGCAAACACAGACAGCTCAAAATTTCACTGGATGTGTTGAAGACCAAGACCCACAAATGTGATGTGAAATGGTTTTTCTCCCATGTTGCGTTTAAGAGAAAACAGCAAATGCACGTTTTAGGCCAAAATGCATTGAAAGCAATGGAAACAACAAAAGCGCAATCTTTGTGTTATCTCCTCTTGTAGCAAACACAGACAGCTCAAAATTTCACTGGATGTGTTGAAGACCAAAACCCACAAATGTGATGTGAAATGGTTTTTCTCCCATGTTGCATTTAAGAGAAAACAGCAAATGCAAGTTTTAGGCCAAAATGCATTGAAAGCAATGGAAATAACAAAAGCGCATACTTTGTGATATCTCCTCTTGTAGCAAACACAAACAGCTCAAAATTTCACTGGATGTGTTGAAGACCAAGACCCACAAATGTGATGTGAAATGGTTTTTCTCCCATGTTGCGTTTAAGAGAAAACAGCAAATGCACGTTTTAGGCCAAAATGCATTGAAAGCAATGAAAACACAAAAGCGCATACTTTGTGTTATCTCCTCTTGTAGCAAACACAGACAGCTCAAAATTTCACTGGATGTGTTGAAGACCAAGACCCACAAATGTGATGTGAAATGGTTTTTCTCCCATGTTGCATTTAAGAGAAAACAGCAAATGCAAGTTTTGGCCAAAATGCATTGAAAGCAATGGAAATAACAAAAGCGCATACTTTGTGATATCTCCTCTTGTAGCAAACACAAACAGCTCAAAATTTCACTGGATGTGTTGAAGACCAAGACCCACAAATGTGATGTGAAATGGTTTTTCTCCCATGTTGCGTTTAAGAGAAAACAGCAAATGCACGTTTTAGGCCAAAATGCATTGAAAGCAATGAAAACACAAAAGCGCATACTTTGTGTTATCTCCTCTTGTAGCAAACACAGACAGCTCAAAATTTCACTGGATGTGTTGAAGACCAAGACCCACAAATGTGATGTGAAATGGTTTTTCTCCCATGTTGCGTTTAAGAGAAAAAAGCAAATGCAAGTTTTAGGCCAAAATGCATTGAAAGCAATGGAAATAACAAAAGCGCATACTTTGTGATATCTCCTCTTGTAGCAAACACAGACAGCTCAAAATGTCACTGGATGTGTTGAAGACCAAGACCCACAAATGTGATGTGAAATGGTTTTTCTCCCATGTTGCGTTTAAGAGAAAACAGCAAATGCACGTGTTAGGCCAAAATGCTTTGAAAGCAATGAAAACAACAAAAGCGCATACTTTGTGATATCTCCTCTTGTAGCAAACACAGACAGCTCAAAATTTCACTGGATGTGTTGAAGACCAAGACCCACAAATGTGATGTGAAATGGTTTTTCTCCCATGTTGCGTTTAAGAGAAAACAGCAAATGCACGTTTTAGGCCAAAATGCATTGAAAGCAATGGAAACAACAAAAGCGCATACTTTGTGTTATCTCCTCTTGTAGCAAACACAGACAGCTCAAAATTTCACTGGATGTGTTGAAGACCAAAACCCACAAATGTGATGTGAAATGGTTTTTCTCCCATGTTGCGTTTAAGAGAAAACAGCAAATGCAAGTTTTAGGCCAAAATGCATTGAAAGCAATGGAAATAACAAAAGCGCATACTTTGTGTTATCTCCTCTTGTAGCAAACACAGACAGCTCAAAATTTCACTGGATGTGTTGAAGACCAAAACCCACAAATGTGATGTGAAATGGTTTTTCTCCCATGTTGTGTTTAAGAGAAAACAGCAAATGCACGTTTTAGGCCAAAATACATTGAAAGCAATGGAAATAACAAAAGCGCATACTTTGTGATATCTCCTCTTGTAGCAAACACAGACAGCTCAAAATTTCACTGGATGTGTTGAAGACCAAGACCCACAAATGTGATGTGAAATGGTTTTTCTCCCATGTTGCGTTTAAGAGAAAACAGCAAATGTACGTTTTAGGCCAAAATGCATTGAAAGCAATGGAAACAACAAAAGCGCATACTTTGTGTTATCTCCTCTTGTAGCAAACACAGACAGCTCAAAATTTCACTGGATGTGTTGAAGACCAAGACCCACAAATGTGATGTGAAATGGTTTTTCTCCCATGTTGCGTTTAAGAGAAAACAGCAAATGCACGTTTTAGGCCAAAATGCATTGAAAGCAATGGAAACAACAAAAGGGCATACTTTGTGTTATCTCCTCTTGTAGCAAACACAGACAGCTCAAAATTTCACTGGATGTGTTGAAGACCAAAACCCACAAATGTGATGTGAAATGGTTTTTTTCCCATGTTGCATTTAAGAGAAAACAGCAAATGCAAGTTTTAGGCCAAAATGCATTGAAAGCAATGGAAATAACAAAAGCGCATACTTTGTGATATCTCCTCTTGTAGCAAACACAGACAGCTCAAAATTTCACTGGATGTGTTGAAGACCAAGACCCACAAATGTGATGTGAAATGGTTTTTCTCCCATGTTGCATTTAAGAGAAAACAGCAAATGCACGTTTTAGGCCAAAATGCATTGAAAGCAATGAAAACACAAAAGCGCATACTTTGTGTTATCTCCTCTTGTAGCAAACACAGACAGCTCAAAATTTCACTGGATGTGTTGAAGACCAAGACCCACAAATGTGATGTGAAATGGTTTTTCTCCCATGTTGCGTTTAAGAGAAAACAGCAAATGCAAGTTTTAGGCCAAAATGCATTGAAAGCAATGGAAATAACAAAAGCACATACTTTGTGATATCTCCTCTTGTAGCAAACACAGACAGCTCAAAATTTCACTGGATGTGTTGAAAACCAAGACCCACAAATGTGATGTGAAATGGTTTTTCTCCCATGTTGCGTTTAAGAGAAAACAGCAAATGCACGTTTTAGGCCAAAATGCTTTGAAAGCAATGAAAACAACAAAAGCGCATACTTTGTGATATCTCCTCTTGTAGCAAACACAGACAGCTCAAAATTTCACTGGATGTGTTGAAGACCAAGACCCACAAATGTGATGTGAAATGGTTTTTCTCCCATGTTGCGTTTAAGAGAAAACAGCAAATGCACGTTTTAGGCCAAAATGCATTGAAAGCAATGGAAACAACAAAAGCGCATACTTTGTGTTATCTCCTCTTGTAGCAAACACAGACAGCTCAAAATTTCACTGGATGTGTTGAAGACCAAAACCCACAAATGTGATGTGAAATGGTTTTTCTCCCATGTTGCGTTTAAGAGAAAACAGCAAATGCAAGTTTTAGGCCAAAATGCATTGAAAGCAATGGAAATAACAAAAGCGCATACTTTGTGTTATCTCCTCTTGTAGCAAACACAGACAGCTCAAAATTTCACTGGATGTGTTGAAGACCAAAACCCACAAATGTGATGTGAAATGGTTTTTCTCCCATGTTGTGTTTAAGAGAAAACAGCAAATGCACGTTTTAGGCCAAAATACATTGAAAGCAATGGAAATAACAAAAGCGCATACTTTGTGATATCTCCTCTTGTAGCAAACACAGACAGCTCAAAATTTCACTGGATGTGTTGAAGACCAAGACCCACAAATGTGATGTGAAATGGTTTTTCTCCCATGTTGCGTTTAAGAGAAAACAGCAAATGTACGTTTTAGGCCAAAATGCATTGAAAGCAATGGAAACAACAAAAGCGCATACTTTGTGTTATCTCCTCTTGTAGCAAACACAGACAGCTCAAAATTTCACTGGATGTGTTGAAGACCAAGACCCACAAATGTGATGTGAAATGGTTTTTCTCCCATGTTGCGTTTAAGAGAAAACAGCAAATGCACGTTTTAGGCCAAAATGCATTGAAAGCAATGGAAACAACAAAAGGGCATACTTTGTGTTATCTCCTCTTGTAGCAAACACAGACAGCTCAAAATTTCACTGGATGTGTTGAAGACCAAAACCCACAAATGTGATGTGAAATGGTTTTTTTCCCATGTTGCATTTAAGAGAAAACAGCAAATGCAAGTTTTAGGCCAAAATGCATTGAAAGCAATGGAAATAACAAAAGCGCATACTTTGTGATATCTCCTCTTGTAGCAAACACAGACAGCTCAAAATTTCACTGGATGTGTTGAAGACCAAGACCCACAAATGTGATGTGAAATGGTTTTTCTCCCATGTTGCATTTAAGAGAAAACAGCAAATGCACGTTTTAGGCCAAAATGCATTGAAAGCAATGAAAACACAAAAGCGCATACTTTGTGTTATCTCCTCTTGTAGCAAACACAGACAGCTCAAAATTTCACTGGATGTGTTGAAGACCAAGACCCACAAATGTGATGTGAAATGGTTTTTCTCCCATGTTGCGTTTAAGAGAAAACAGCAAATGCAAGTTTTAGGCCAAAATGCATTGAAAGCAATGGAAATAACAAAAGCACATACTTTGTGATATCTCCTCTTGTAGCAAACACAGACAGCTCAAAATTTCACTGGATGTGTTGAAAACCAAGACCCACAAATGTGATGTGAAATGGTTTTTCTCCCATGTTGCGTTTAAGAGAAAACAGCAAATGCACGTTTTAGGCCAAAATGCTTTGAAAGCAATGAAAACAACAAAAGCGCATACTTTGTGATATCTCCTCTTGTAGCAAACACAGACAGCTCAAAATTTCACTGGATGTGTTGAAGACCAAGACCCACAAATGTGATGTGAAATGGTTTTTCTCCCATGTTGCGTTTAAGAGAAAACAGCAAATGCACGTTTTAGGCCAAAATGCATTGAAAGCAATGGAAACAACAAAAGCGCATACTTTGTGTTATCTCCTCTTGTAGCAAACACAGACAGCTCAAAATTTCACTGGATGTGTTGAAGACCAAAACCCACAAATGTGATGTGAAATGGTTTTTCTCCCATGTTGCGTTTAAGAGAAAACAGCAAATGCAAGTTTTAGGCCAAAATGCATTGAAAGCAATGGAAATAACAAAAGCGCATACTTTGTGTTATCTCCTCTTGTAGCAAACACAGACAGCTCAAAATTTCACTGGATGTGTTGAAGACCAAAACCCACAAATGTGATGTGAAATGGTTTTTCTCCCATGTTGCGTTTAAGAGAAAACAGCAAATGCACGTTTTAGGCCAAAATACATTGAAAGCAATGGAAATAACAAAAGCGCATACTTTGTGATATCTCCTCTTGTAGCAAACACAGACAGCTCAAAATTTCACTGGATGTGTTGAAGTACAAGACCCACAAATGTGATGTGAAATGGTTTTTCTCCCATGTTGCGTTTAAGAGAAAACAGCAAATGTACGTTTTAGGCCAAAATGCATTGAAAGCAATGGAAACAACAAAAGCGCATACTTTGTGTTATCTCCTCTTGTAGCAAACACAGACAGCTCAAAATTTCACTGGATGTGTTGAAGACCAAAACCCTCAAATGTGATGTGAAATGGTTTTTCTCCCATGTTACATTTAAGAGAAAACAGCAAATGCAAGTTTTAGGCCAAAATGCATTGAAAGCAATGGAAATAACAAAAGCGCATACTTTGTGATATCTCCTCTTGTAGCAAACACAAACAGCTCAAAATTTCACTGGATGTGTTGAAGACCAAGACCCACAAATGTGATGTGAAATGGTTTTTCTCCCATGTTGCGTTTAAGAGAAAACAGCAAATGCACGTTTTAGGCCAAAATGCTTTGAAAGCAATGGAAACAACAAAAGCGCATACTTTGTGATATCTCCTCTTGTAGCAAACACAGACAGCTCAAAATTTCACTGGATGTGTTGAAGACCAAGACCCACAAATGTGATGTGAAATGGTTTTTCTCCCATGTTGCGTTTAAGAGAAAACAGCAAATGCAAGTTTTAGGCCAAAATGCATTGAAAGCAATGGAAACAACAAAAGAGCATACTTTGTGTTATCTCCTCTTGTAGCAAACACAGACAGCTCAAAATTTCACTGGATGTGTTGAAGACCAAAACCCACAAATGTGATGTGAAATGGTTTTTCTCCCATGTTGCATTTAAGAGAAAACAGCAAATGCACGTTTTAGGCAAAAATGCATTGAAAGCAATGGAAATAACAAAAGCGCATACTTTGTGATATCTCCTCTTGTAGCAAACACAGACAGCTCAAAATTTCACTGGATGTGTTGAAGACCAAGACCCACAAATGTGATGTGAAATGGTTTTTCTCCCATGTTGCGTTTAAGAGAAAACAGCAACTGCACGTTTTAGGCCAAAATGCTTTGAAAGCAATGGAAACAACAAAAGCGCATACTTTGTGATATCTCCTCTAGTAGCAAACACAGACAGCTCAAAATTTCACTGGATGTGTTGAAGACCAAGACCCACAAATGTGATGTGAAATGGTTTTTCTCCCATGTTGCATTTAAGAGAAAACAGCAAATGCATGTTTTAGGCCAAAATGCATTGAAAGCAATGGAAACAACAAAAGCGCATACTTTGTGTTATCTCCTCTTGTAGCAAACACAGACAGCTCAAAATTTCACTGGATGTGTTGAAGACCAAAACCCACAAATGTGATGTGAAATGGTTTTTCTCCCATGTTGCGTTTAAGAGAAAACAGCAAATGCAAGTTTTAGGCCAAAATGCATTGAAAGCAATGGAAATAACAAAAGCGCATACTTTGTGATATCTCCTCTTGTAGCAAACACAGACAGCTCAAAATTTCACTGGATGTGTTGAAGACCAAGACCCACAAATGTGATGTGAAATGGTTTTTCTCCCATGTTGCGTTTAAGAGAAAACAGCAAATGCACGTTTGAGGCCAAAATGCATTGAAAGCAATGGAAACACAAAAGCGCATACTTTGTGTTATCTCCTCTTGTAGCAAACACAGACAGCTCAAAATTTCACTGGATGTGTTGAAGACCAAAACCCACAAATTTGATGTGAAATGGTTTTTCTCCCATGTTGCGTTTAAGAGAAAACAGCAAATGCAAGTTTTAGGCCAAAATACATTGAAAGCAATGGAAATAACAAAAGCGCATACTTTGTGATATCTCCTCTTGTAGCAAACACAGACAGCTCAAAATTTCACTGGATGCGTTGAAGACCAAGACCCACAAATGTGATGTGAAATGGTTTTTCTCCCATGTTGCATTTAAGAGAAAACAGCAAATGCACGTTTTAGGTCAAAATGCATTGAAAGCAATGAAAACAACAAAAGCGCATACTTTGTGATATCTCCTCTTGTAGCAAACACAGACAGCTCAAAATTTCACTGGATGTGTTGAAGACCAAGACCCACAAATGTGATGTGAAATGGTTTTTCTCCCATGTTGCGTTTAAGAGAAAACAGCAAATGCACGTTTTAGGCCAAAATGCATTGAAAGCAATGGAAACAACAAAAGCGCATACTTTGTGTTATCTCCTCTTGTAGCAAACACAGACAGCTCAAATTTTCACTGGATGTGTTGAAGACCAAAACCCACAAATGTGATGTGAAATGGTTTTTCTCCCATGTTGCGTTTAAGAGAAAACAGCAAATGCACGTTTTAGGCCAAAATGCTTTGAAAGCAATGAAAACAACAAAAGCGCATACTTTGTGATATCTCCTCTTGTAGCAAACACAGACAGCTCAAAATTTCACTGGATGTGTTGAAGACCAAGACCCACAAATGTGATGTGAAATGGTTTTTCTCCCATGTTGCGTTTAAGAGAAAACAGCAAATGCACGTTTTAGGCCAAAATGCATTGAAAGCAATGGAAACAACAAAAGCGCATACTTTGTGTTATCTCCTCTTGTAGCAAACACAGACAGCTCAAAATTTCACTGGATGTGTTGAAGACCAAGACCCACAAATGTGATGTGAAATGGTTTTTCTCCCATGTTGCGTTTAAGAGAAAACAGCAAATGCACGTTTTAGGCCAAAATGCATTGAAAGCAATGAAAACACAAAAGCGCATACTTTGTGTTATCTCCTCTTGTAGCAAACACAGACAGCTCAAAATTTCACTGGATGTGTTGAAGACCAAGACCCACAAATGTGATGTGAAATGGTTATTCTCCCATGTTGCTTTTAAGAGAAAACAGCAAATGCAAGTTTTAGGCCAAAATGCATTGAAAGCAATGGAAATAACAAAAGTCCATACTTTGTGATATCTCCTCTTGTAGCAAACACAGACAGCTCAAAATTGCACTGGATGTGTTGAAGACCAAGACCCAGAAATATGATGTGAAAAGGTTTTTCTCCCATGTTGCGTTTAAGAGAAAACAGCAAATGCACGTTTTAGGCCAAAATGCATTGAAAGCAATGGAAACAACAAAAGCGCATACTTTGTGATATCTCCTCTTGTAGCAAACACAGACAGCTCAAAATTTCACTGGATGTGTTGAAGACCAAGACCCACAAATGTGATGTGAAATGGTTTTTCTCCCATGTTGCTTTTAAGAGAAAACAGCAAATGCAAGTTTTAGGCCAAAATGCATTGAAAGCAATGGAAATAACAAAAGTCCATACTTTGTGATATCTCCTCTTGTAGCAAACACAGACAGCTCAAAATTGCACTGGATGTGTTGAAGACCAAGACCCACAAATGTGATGTGAAATGGTTTTTCTCCCATGTTGCATTTAAGAGAAAACAGCAAATGCAAGTTTTAGGCCAAAATGCATTGAAAGCAATGAAAACAACAAAAGTGCATACTTTGTGATATCTCCTCTTGTAGCAAACACAGACAGCTCAAAATTTCACTGGATGTGTTGAAGACCAAGACCCACAAATGTGATGTGAAATGGTTTTTCTCCCATGTTGCGTTTAAGAGAAAACAGCAAATGCACGTGTTAGGCCAAAATGCTTTGAAAGCAATGAAAACAACAAAAGCGCATACTTTGTGATATCTCCTCTTGTAGCAAACACAGACAGCTCAAAATTTCACTGGATGTGTTGAAGACCAAGACCCACAAATGTGATGTGAAATGGTTTTTCTCCCATGTTGCGTTTAAGAGAAAACAGCAAATGCACGTTTTAGGCCAAAATGCATTGAAAGCAATGGAAACAACAAAAGCGCATACTTTGTGTTATCTCCTCTTGTAGCAAACACAGACAGCTCAAAATTTCACTGGATGTGTTGAAGACCAAAACCCACAAATGTGATGTGAAATGGTTTTTCTCCCATGTTGCGTTTAAGAGAAAACAGCAAATGCAAGTTTTAGGCCAAAATGCATTGAAAGCAATGGAAATAACAAAAGCGCATACTTTGTGTTATCTCCTCTTGTAGCAAACACAGACAGCTCAAAATTTCACTGGATGTGTTGAAGACCAAAACCCACAAATGTGATGTGAAATGGTTTTTCTCCCATGTTGTGTTTAAGAGAAAACAGCAAATGCACGTTTTAGGCCAAAATACATTGAAAGCAATGGAAATAACAAAAGCGCATACTTTGTGATATCTCCTCTTGTAGCAAACACAGACAGCTCAAAATTTCACTGGATGTGTTGAAGACCAAGACCCACAAATGTGATGTGAAATGGTTTTTCTCCCATGTTGCGTTTAAGAGAAAACAGCAAATGTACGTTTTAGGCCAAAATGCATTGAAAGCAATGGAAACAACAAAAGCGCATACTTTGTGTTATCTCCTCTTGTAGCAAACACAGACAGCTCAAAATTTCACTGGATGTGTTGAAGACCAAGACCCACAAATGTGATGTGAAATGGTTTTTCTCCCATGTTGCGTTTAAGAGAAAACAGCAAATGCACGTTTTAGGCCAAAATGCATTGAAAGCAATGGAAACAACAAAAGGGCATACTTTGTGTTATCTCCTCTTGTAGCAAACACAGACAGCTCAAAATTTCACTGGATGTGTTGAAGACCAAAACCCACAAATGTGATGTGAAATGGTTTTTTTCCCATGTTGCATTTAAGAGAAAACAGCAAATGCAAGTTTTAGGCCAAAATGCATTGAAAGCAATGGAAATAACAAAAGCGCATACTTTGTGATATCTCCTCTTGTAGCAAACACAGACAGCTCAAAATTTCACTGGATGTGTTGAAGACCAAGACCCACAAATGTGATGTGAAATGGTTTTTCTCCCATGTTGCATTTAAGAGAAAACAGCAAATGCACGTTTTAGGCCAAAATGCATTGAAAGCAATGAAAACACAAAAGCGCATACTTTGTGTTATCTCCTCTTGTAGCAAACACAGACAGCTCAAAATTTCACTGGATGTGTTGAAGACCAAGACCCACAAATGTGATGTGAAATGGTTTTTCTCCCATGTTGCGTTTAAGAGAAAACAGCAAATGCAAGTTTTAGGCCAAAATGCATTGAAAGCAATGGAAATAACAAAAGCACATACTTTGTGATATCTCCTCTTGTAGCAAACACAGACAGCTCAAAATTTCACTGGATGTGTTGAAAACCAAGACCCACAAATGTGATGTGAAATGGTTTTTCTCCCATGTTGCGTTTAAGAGAAAACAGCAAATGCACGTTTTAGGCCAAAATGCTTTGAAAGCAATGAAAACAACAAAAGCGCATACTTTGTGATATCTCCTCTTGTAGCAAACACAGACAGCTCAAAATTTCACTGGATGTGTTGAAGACCAAGACCCACAAATGTGATGTGAAATGGTTTTTCTCCCATGTTGCGTTTAAGAGAAAACAGCAAATGCACGTTTTAGGCCAAAATGCATTGAAAGCAATGGAAACAACAAAAGCGCATACTTTGTGTTATCTCCTCTTGTAGCAAACACAGACAGCTCAAAATTTCACTGGATGTGTTGAAGACCAAAACCCACAAATGTGATGTGAAATGGTTTTTCTCCCATGTTGCGTTTAAGAGAAAACAGCAAATGCAAGTTTTAGGCCAAAATGCATTGAAAGCAATGGAAATAACAAAAGCGCATACTTTGTGTTATCTCCTCTTGTAGCAAACACAGACAGCTCAAAATTTCACTGGATGTGTTGAAGACCAAAACCCACAAATGTGATGTGAAATGGTTTTTCTCCCATGTTGCGTTTAAGAGAAAACAGCAAATGCACGTTTTAGGCCAAAATACATTGAAAGCAATGGAAATAACAAAAGCGCATACTTTGTGATATCTCCTCTTGTAGCAAACACAGACAGCTCAAAATTTCACTGGATGTGTTGAAGTACAAGACCCACAAATGTGATGTGAAATGGTTTTTCTCCCATGTTGCGTTTAAGAGAAAACAGCAAATGTACGTTTTAGGCCAAAATGCATTGAAAGCAATGGAAACAACAAAAGCGCATACTTTGTGTTATCTCCTCTTGTAGCAAACACAGACAGCTCAAAATTTCACTGGATGTGTTGAAGACCAAAACCCTCAAATGTGATGTGAAATGGTTTTTCTCCCATGTTACATTTAAGAGAAAACAGCAAATGCAAGTTTTAGGCCAAAATGCATTGAAAGCAATGGAAATAACAAAAGCGCATACTTTGTGATATCTCCTCTTGTAGCAAACACAAACAGCTCAAAATTTCACTGGATGTGTTGAAGACCAAGACCCACAAATGTGATGTGAAATGGTTTTTCTCCCATGTTGCGTTTAAGAGAAAACAGCAAATGCACGTTTTAGGCCAAAATGCTTTGAAAGCAATGGAAACAACAAAAGCGCATACTTTGTGATATCTCCTCTTGTAGCAAACACAGACAGCTCAAAATTTCACTGGATGTGTTGAAGACCAAGACCCACAAATGTGATGTGAAATGGTTTTTCTCCCATGTTGCGTTTAAGAGAAAACAGCAAATGCAAGTTTTAGGCCAAAATGCATTGAAAGCAATGGAAACAACAAAAGAGCATACTTTGTGTTATCTCCTCTTGTAGCAAACACAGACAGCTCAAAATTTCACTGGATGTGTTGAAGACCAAAACCCACAAATGTGATGTGAAATGGTTTTTCTCCCATGTTGCATTTAAGAGAAAACAGCAAATGCACGTTTTAGGCAAAAATGCATTGAAAGCAATGGAAATAACAAAAGCGCATACTTTGTGATATCTCCTCTTGTAGCAAACACAGACAGCTCAAAATTTCACTGGATGTGTTGAAGACCAAGACCCACAAATGTGATGTGAAATGGTTTTTCTCCCATGTTGCGTTTAAGAGAAAACAGCAACTGCACGTTTTAGGCCAAAATGCTTTGAAAGCAATGGAAACAACAAAAGCGCATACTTTGTGATATCTCCTCTAGTAGCAAACACAGACAGCTCAAAATTTCACTGGATGTGTTGAAGACCAAGACCCACAAATGTGATGTGAAATGGTTTTTCTCCCATGTTGCATTTAAGAGAAAACAGCAAATGCATGTTTTAGGCCAAAATGCATTGAAAGCAATGGAAACAACAAAAGCGCATACTTTGTGTTATCTCCTCTTGTAGCAAACACATACAGCTCAAAATTTCACTGGATGTGTTGAAGACCAAAACCCACAAATGTGATGTGAAATGGTTTTTCTCCCATGTTGCGTTTAAGAGAAAACAGCAAATGCAAGTTTTAGGCCAAAATGCATTGAAAGCAATGGAAATAACAAAAGCGCATACTTTGTGATATCTCCTCTTGTAGCAAACACAGACAGCTCAAAATTTCACTGGATGTGTTGAAGACCAAGACCCACAAATGTGATGTGAAATGGTTTTTCTCCCATGTTGCGTTTAAGAGAAAACAGCAAATGCACGTTTGAGGCCAAAATGCATTGAAAGCAATGGAAACACAAAAGCGCATACTTTGTGTTATCTCCTCTTGTAGCAAACACAGACAGCTCAAAATTTCACTGGATGTGTTGAAGACCAAAACCCACAAATTTGATGTGAAATGGTTTTTCTCCCATGTTGCGTTTAAGAGAAAACAGCAAATGCAAGTTTTAGGCCAAAATACATTGAAAGCAATGGAAATAACAAAAGCGCATACTTTGTGATATCTCCTCTTGTAGCAAACACAGACAGCTCAAAATTTCACTGGATGCGTTGAAGACCAAGACCCACAAATGTGATGTGAAATGGTTTTTCTCCCATGTTGCATTTAAGAGAAAACAGCAAATGCACGTTTTAGGTCAAAATGCATTGAAAGCAATGAAAACAACAAAAGCGCATACTTTGTGATATCTCCTCTTGTAGCAAACACAGACAGCTCAAAATTTCACTGGATGTGTTGAAGACCAAGACCCACAAATGTGATGTGAAATGGTTTTTCTCCCATGTTGCGTTTAAGAGAAAACAGCAAATGCACGTTTTAGGCCAAAATGCATTGAAAGCAATGGAAACAACAAAAGCGCATACTTTGTGTTATCTCCTCTTGTAGCAAACACAGACAGCTCAAATTTTCACTGGATGTGTTGAAGACCAAAACCCACAAATGTGATGTGAAATGGTTTTTCTCCCATGTTGCGTTTAAGAGAAAACAGCAAATGCACGTTTTAGGCCAAAATGCTTTGAAAGCAATGAAAACAACAAAAGCGCATACTTTGTGATATCTCCTCTTGTAGCAAACACAGACAGCTCAAAATTTCACTGGATGTGTTGAAGACCAAGACCCACAAATGTGATGTGAAATGGTTTTTCTCCCATGTTGCGTTTAAGAGAAAACAGCAAATGCACGTTTTAGGCCAAAATGCATTGAAAGCAATGGAAACAACAAAAGCGCATACTTTGTGTTATCTCCTCTTGTAGCAAACACAGACAGCTCAAAATTTCACTGGATGTGTTGAAGACCAAGACCCACAAATGTGATGTGAAATGGTTTTTCTCCCATGTTGCGTTTAAGAGAAAACAGCAAATGCACGTTTTAGGCCAAAATGCATTGAAAGCAATGAAAACACAAAAGCGCATACTTTGTGTTATCTCCTCTTGTAGCAAACACAGACAGCTCAAAATTTCACTGGATGTGTTGAAGACCAAGACCCACAAATGTGATGTGAAATGGTTATTCTCCCATGTTGCTTTTAAGAGAAAACAGCAAATGCAAGTTTTAGGCCAAAATGCATTGAAAGCAATGGAAATAACAAAAGTCCATACTTTGTGATATCTCCTCTTGTAGCAAACACAGACAGCTCAAAATTGCACTGGATGTGTTGAAGACCAAGACCCAGAAATATGATGTGAAAAGGTTTTTCTCCCATGTTGCGTTTAAGAGAAAACAGCAAATGCACGTTTTAGGCCAAAATGCATTGAAAGCAATGGAAACAACAAAAGCGCATACTTTGTGATATCTCCTCTTGTAGCAAACACAGACAGCTCAAAATTTCACTGGATGTGTTGAAGACCAAGACCCACAAATGTGATGTGAAATGGTTTTTCTCCCATGTTGCTTTTAAGAGAAAACAGCAAATGCAAGTTTTAGGCCAAAATGCATTGAAAGCAATGGAAATAACAAAAGTCCATACTTTGTGATATCTCCTCTTGTAGCAAACACAGACAGCTCAAAATTGCACTGGATGTGTTGAAGACCAAGACCCACAAATGTGATGTGAAATGGTTTTTCTCCCATGTTGCATTTAAGAGAAAACAGCAAATGCAAGTTTTAGGCCAAAAT